>JAJPUD010002385.1:0-44564 GCA_023553655.1 Myrmecobius fasciatus | reverse complement strand
CCCACAATGCCTAACATATTAGTCTGCACAGAAAAAATGCTCAATAAATTTTTTTTATTTTATTTATTTATTTATTTATTTATTCATTCATTCATTCATTCATTCATTCATTCATTCATTCATTCATTTATTTATTTATTTATTTATTTTGCTTTTTGCTGAGGCAATTGAGGTTAAGTGACTTGCCCGGGGTCACACAGCTAGGGAATGTTAAGTGTCTGAGGCCAGATTTGAACCCAGGTCGTCCTGACTTCAGGGCTGGTGCTCTAATGCTCAATAAATTTTGCAAGAAAAGACATTTTCATAGTTATCAGTATGGAAATCTTAGAAAAGGCAGCAAAAAGGTCAGAACTCAATAGAAAATTTAAGATAAAAGATCCAGAAGAGATATAAGAAAATACTTTAAAACTGATTAGATTAATTTAACACATGATAAAGGTTAAATTGTTTACTTATGATATATGAAAATGTTATTATTACTAAATGCAGTTTGAAAGAAAGGTTGTGGCTGAATTCTATATGATGGCAGGATTCCAAAAAACAAAATTGGGTAGCAAAAAGTAAAAAGGAGCAATTATCACATAAAAACTGGGTGTGAAGAACTAATATGGAAGAAACAAGTGGGGATGGAGGGCCATTGGAACTTTATTCTCATCTGGGTTGAAGAGGAAACAAAGTGCACATTTGAAGAAGTTTTAAATATCCTCTGAACTTCAAAAGAGGTGAGAAAATGGGAAAAAGAGTGGGAGAGGGAATTTTTATTTATTTATTTTTGCTGGGGCAATTGGGGTTAAGTGACTTGCCCAGGGTCACACAGCTAGGGAATGTTAAGTGTCTGAAACCAGTTTTGAACTCAGGTCCCCCTGACTTCAGGACTGGTGCTCTATCCACTGTGCCACCTAGCTGCCCGGGGAGATGGAATTTTTAAAGGAATATATAGAATAATAGTGGGAAGAGGAAGAAGATAAAGGAGAGATTTTTAGAAGGATGAGTAAAATAAGGAACAAGAACATGAGGGGAAACAATAAAGTAACAGGGGTAGAGTAGAAAGAGAGGCTCAGAAAGAAAATGGTGAGTAAAAATAAGATAGAGGGAAATTAACAAATAATAATTAGAATGTCATTCCTCAATTTATAAATGGTCAAAGAGTATAAATAGGCAGTTTTCCAATGAAGAAATCAAAACAATTTTATAGTAATATAAAATGCATTAATTTATTATTGATTATAGAATGCATATTTAAAACAACCTTCAAATATCATTTTACACTTACCAGACTGGCAAAAATGACTGAAAAGGAAAGTGACAAATACTGGAGAAGATATGGGAAATTTGGGACATTAATTAAATGTTGGTGTAATTGTGAAATGATTCAACGATTTTGTAAAGCAATCTGAAATTATGCCCAATTACCTCTACCCTTTGACCCTGAAATGCTATTATTTGATTTATTTCCAAAGATGATTACAGGAAAAGCAAAATAATTTATATGTTCTAAAATGTTTGTACCAGTTCTTTTTGTGGTGGGAAAGAACTGGAAATTGTAGGAGTGTCCATCAACTGGGGAATGACTGAACAAGTTGTAGTACATGATTGTGATGGAATATTACTGTGCTATAAGAAATTATGAGATAAGTGATTTTATAAAAGCATGGAAAGATTTATATGAAGTAATGAAGACAAAATGAACAGAACTAAGAAACACTGTATATAATAAAATCTATATTGTTTTAAAATATGACTTCATGAGAATAAGTTATTTCGTCTGTCATAAATACCCAAATTAACCATACAGAATATATGAAGAAAGATGCCTTGCGCATCCAAAGAAAGAACTGACAAATAGAAGTATGTATAGAATAATTTATATATTATATATACCCATTTTTGTCTAATGGCACCTATATCTAGGATGGAGGGGAGGAAAGAAAAATTTACATGATAATTTTATTGTATATTTGAAAGTGATAGCAAATTGTGCCTAATAAATCTGCAGTTTCATCTTTTTTAATGTACAATGTTATGAAAATTCTTATTTTATTCCATAAATTAAAAATATTTTTGAAAAGGAAAAAAGAAAAGGAAGAAATAATAAATTGGAAAACTTGAAGGGTCTCCTTTTCACAGTTAGTTAAGGAAATCACAAAATAAAATCATGGTGACTTTAGCAATTTCCTATTTTTTCTGAATATAGAAATATATGGGGAAACTTATTAAGACAATACCTTTGCATCTAGTTTGTGATTTGTGTTCTTATGACCTACTTCATCCTTAAATATCTGATATCGGATCTTCTCTAGTGTAGTTCGAATCTGCAGGAAAAAAATAGAAATGGTTTTGTTGGTCAAGTGGGTTTTTAGTAGTCTCCTTTCTCTAATCAGATTTAGCACTAAAAAGTATATTAAAATATCATCTATCCAGTGGTGTTCAAATTTTTTTGTCTCAGGATTCCTTTACACTTTTAAAAGTTAACGAGGACCTCAAATACCTTACAGTGTTTATTATCTTAAAAACAAAAATTCATAAATTTAATTAAAATAACAATGATAAATCCATTATGCATTAATACATTTTATTTTTTTAAAAAAAACTACATTATCCAAAACAAAAAAATAATGAGAATACTGTTACTGTTTTACATATATTTGGTTTAATAGATTACAACTGAATTCTCATATATGCTTTTGCTTTCAACCTGCTACAATGTTTTGATTGAAGTATATGAAGAAAATTTGGTTTCATGCAAAGGAGAAGTTGGAAAAGGGAGAAGTATTTTCATAGACAAATAACATTTTAGTATAACTATAAAAATAGCTTTGACCTTGAGATGCTCTGAAAGAGTCTTGCGGATTGCAGGTGTCTCTGACCCATACTTTGAGAACTACTGATCTAGTCTGATCCCCTCATTTTTAGAGATGGAAAAACTGAGTTAAGAGAGTTTCCTAAAGTTCTCAAAGGTAATGAAGTAACACAGTGAGGACACAAACCCAGATTTTCTGACTTCAAATCCCATACTCTTTCCATTATTTCTCATGACTTCTCTTTTATATTGTAAGGAAAAAATGAGAAAAATACTTAGCACAGCATTTGGCACAGGATAGGAGATGTTATATAAATGTTTATTTCTTTTCTCCTTTGCTCCTATGCTCAAAAATCAAGGTATGCAATATAATCATGGCAATAAGAAATATGTAGTAATATTTAAAATTATTAAGTTCTACATAGGCACTTTTTTGCAACTCTCTCTAGATATTTCTCAGTAATCTAAGCAAAAAAAAATTATTGATTTAAGACCATATCTAGTTAAATCAGAATCAAAGACTATTAAAAAAGCTGTTAAGGAGGAATTCTATAGAATAATACATCAGAGAGATTGATTCCTTTAAGAAGGAAGACAAACTTTTCACTGATCCAAACATTTGAAATAAAGCAATGAATTCTGTCAGAATATACTAATTCTGACATTATATATTATTCAGTTTTAAGCAAGTCATAAACTAATTGATGCCTCAATTTCCCCAATTGTACTCTAAAGGTAGTCAGTCCTGTGCAACAGTTTGCAAATATTTTTAAAGCATCATAAAAAGGACTTTCTCTTTTAATCAATCACTCAACTAACAAATACTTATTGAATACCTACTAAGAACCATAGAGAATATAAAAGTAGTATAAAACAAAATCCCTGTCCAGAATCCAAAATCTAGTTGAGAGGATGAGATTAAATAATGAGATAATTTGTAATGAATATGTAGTCATTTTCCATTTTTTCACGCCTGACTCCCCGTGACCCTATTTGGAATTTTCTTATCAAAGATACTAGAGTGTTTCACCATTTCCTTCTCCAGCTTATTTCACAGGTGAGGAAATTGAAGCAAAATTGAAGCAAACAGGATTAAGCCTAGGGTCACAAAATTTACACTTTCTGAGAGCAGATTAAACTCAGGAAGCTGACTGAGTCTTTCTGATTCTAGACCTGGCATTCTAACCACTATGCTACCTTGCTGACAAATGAAATAATACAAAACATTATATAACCAAATGCTAAGTACTATAGAGTTCTAAATTTGATCAGACTCAATCAGTCAGATCCGATCTTACATTGTATGTTGAATGATGAGAATCTCTATACTGTGAGTGTGTATGACAGCATTCCTTTCTTTCTACAGAAATCATTTCATATCAAAGAACTAAAAAGTAAGAGTATCTTGAAGGACCAATTGATTCTTCATCAATTGATGTAGTATATCTGCATATAGTCAAGATCATAGAATGAAAATTTTATTTCAAAATAAAATATCTGCTTGCAATTATTTGTATATAAAATATATTTTCATAGAGAGAAAAATTAGAATAAATTACAATAAAAATTTTTTAAATTATTTACAAATAATAAAAATATGTTAATTGATATGCCTGTTTTTTCTCATTATAGAAATAATGCAATTGTGAGAAAACAAATACTATTAAATTTGATGTGATGATAGGGAAAATACAACAGTTTCTAAAAATAAACATAAAGCAAAACAGCAAGAATGAACATTCCACATTCACCTTTTTCACATATTCTGTTTCCTCAATAATGTGGGCAGATGTTGATTCATATAATGCTAGATTGCCTTCATCTACCTTTGTCTCCTCCTGGAGTACGTCCTTGGACATTGTCAGGGTTGTCATTTTGTACCAATGTTATTACTCTATATTTAAAGAAAACAAAATTGGGTTAAATAAAGAATATTTCTCTTTTCATATAAAATATGCATACAAATACAACATACAAATCTGGAAATCACTTGTGTTTATGCATGTCTAAAAAATCTAGAAATAAAAAAACCACATTTCTTCAAAGTAATCCTTATTTAAAATTCAGTAATTTAAGAATATCAAAGAAGAAAAAAATATAAATCTAACCTTTCTATTTAGTATATGATTCTCAAAAGCCAAAAGAAAAGGAATAAGTGAAATGTGGAACTGAACCATTAATGAACAGTTTAATTTGAACATACAAAGAAAATGTCCATGCTTACTAGTCTCAAATTAAAAATAGGCAGTCCTAGACATAGTCAAAGGCCTGTTTTTTCTCTTAACCTAGGAAGCCACTATTTTATTAAATATCCTAGATATTAGGCATGTCTTCTCTTTGTTCTTTGTGTATTTTAATGATACTATATGAGTATCTGCTTTTAGCAAAAGGAGAGCAAAGGGAGAGAGGCCCAGTATCTTTCTGTGGAATATATTTTAGGCCAGAAAGAACTTCAAAATTTTAGGAATACACAGAGTTAGTCAATGAATCAGTCAATAAATACTTGTTAAGAATTTACTACATGTCATGCCCTTCATTAAATCTTAAAAATACAAAGAGGGAAAATAACATGGCCCTGACCTCATGGGGGACAAATATTCTAAAGATGAAGACAATGTCCAAGTAATCATGTACATATATGTAAATAGAAGATAAATTGATGGAAGAAGGCAAAAAATAGCATAGTAATTAATGCCTCAGAACTACATGCTTATTCTGGAGAAGTCAAGTGATAAGGAAATGGAGGAAAGTTATACCACTCAACCTAGTTTTAATCTTATATTGCCAATTTCTCCATTTTTGCCTTTATTTCACTTCATCTTTGCTCTTTCTTTTCCTTTTTTCAGTATTTTATATTATAAATCTGAAGTTCTTAATACTTAGCTGAAAGATGCTACATAAATTGGCAAAGATAAAAGATGCTATTTATTTTTTATTCAAAATCATTCTTCAGAATATGGTCATCTATTCTAAAAACAAAAAAATACAAGACAGAAATTCTGAGAATCATATAAACTCATTATATCACAAAATCAAAATATAAAATCCTTAATATTTAAAGCCTTTTATCCATAAGTCAGAAACAGAAAATAATTTCTCTCCTTTGGCTGTTGAACTACTTAGATCATCAAAGATAAACACCTTAAAGATGGGGGATAACTTCATTGGCTACCCAATTCCAAGGTCTCCTACCCAATATCATCAAATGAAATAAGACCTTTGTTTGAAGATCTACAGGCAGTTATAAAGAAGTAATCACCACTACTTTTTGGGGCCTAGGCTATTTTACTGTATCCATGATTCACTACTTTTTAAAAACACACACAAACAAACAAAAAAGGGGGACACAGCTGCCAGTAGATGCTAAAGAACTGTCACATGACCTGATAACTCTTGGGGAAAATCCATTTTGGGCTTTCATTTCAGCCTGAATTAAATCACCCACATAAGTGTTTCATCTAGGTTAGCAGTAGTAGCACTTTACTACAGGTAGGAAGGTAGTAGTATTTTCTCAAATTATTAGGAATAGCAGAGTTGCCATCTTGTAGAAATGATTTCTCATTTATTAGGGGCATTTGACTTATGCTGTGGAATATTCAAAACAGTTTTAAGAATAAATTAGCTTAGAAAAGGAAATCTGTAAGGAAGTAAAATCTGAAATTCCATGATAACATGAATGGTGACATTTATCATTTACTGCCAAACCTATTCACAGAGCACCTTGTTGTTGCAACAAGGAAAAAGAAGAGAAGGTCCTAACTTTTAGACATAGTTGCCACTTACTCCCAACCAAGTATCAGGGAGAATGTTGCCAAAAGAAACATTCCTTTTTAAAATCCCATTAAAACACATTTTCCTTAAAACTGGCACTGTCAGAAAAAATTCAAGACACGTAATCATCATAATCTAAGGCCTTCATAACTTAAGAAGGATATACCATGGGGCAGCTAGGTGGCGCAGTGAATAGTGTACCAGCCCTGAAGTCAGGAGGACCTGAATTCAAATCTGGTCTCAGACGCTTAACATTCCCTAGCTGTGTGACTCTGGGCAAGTCACTTAACCCCAATTGCCTCAGCAAAAAGCAAAAAAAAAAAAAAAAAAAAAAGGATATACCATACAAGGTACACATACGATGCTATTTTAGAGTCTTAGATTTGGAAAGTGCTACAGAAATTAAAGGAAGCCCATTGCCATCTGATATAACCAAATGATGATCCTTATAAAAACAAAGCCTCTGATGAGAGCCAGCCTAGCAGAGTAGGGCTGGTGCTGAGCTTTGAATCAAAAAGATACATGTGGAATTCCTGCCTCAGATGATGTTTCATCTGTGTAATCATGACAAGTCATTTAGTTTGTCTGTGCCTCAGATTCTACATCTGTAAAATGGGGATTCCCCATTTTACTTATGCTCATTGTGTTTCTTATAGTTGTGAAAAATTCTAGCTATAGCAATAAGAAAAGAGAAATAAATTAAGATAAGGAGGTAAACTTTCCATTCACTGATACAATTGTTTACTTAGAAAAATCCTAGAGAATCAACAAAGATGCAAATTGAAACAAACAAAAGTTTAAGCAAAGTTGAGGATACAAAATTAATACACAAAAGTTAAAAACATTTCCATTTAATTATCTAAGAAGAACAAAATCCAATAAAATAGCAATATTAAAAAGGCAAATTTCATTCAAAATGACTACAAAATTAATATTTGGGAACCAATCTACTTAAGTACACAAAATACTTGTCTAAATTATATTACAGAATTTTTTTAAAAAAACAATCTAAATAGCTGGAGAATATTCAGTGCTCATAGTTAGCTGTCCTATAAAAATATAATAAAAAGGATATTACTCAAGCTGACTTAGAGATTTAATGCTATGCCAAACTAAATATCAAAGGGATACTTTGATGTTTGGACTCAGTAAAATAACAACAAATTTCATTTGAAGAAACAAATGATCTAGAAAATCAAGGGAAATCATGAAAAAGTTAGAAGGGAAGGGGTTATAGCATTTCCAGATTTTAAACTGTCATAAAGCAGCAGTCATCGAAACTATTTGGCATTGGTGAAAAAATAGAAAAAAAAGCAAATCAATGGGACAGGCTAGCTACAGAGAATCATAAAAAAATAAACTCAAAAACCCAGTGTTTGATCATTGAAAAACATGAATTACTTTGGAAAGAATTCCATATTAAATAAAACTGGAAAAAAAATAAAGCAGTCTGATAGAAATTAGGATTAGAGCAACATTCAATACCATATTCCACCATATCAAAATGGTTATGTATCCTTAATTTTAAAGATCATATAACCAAAAATTTGAAAGAGGATCAGTTCATCTATCTTTTGCAGCTATAGATAAAAGATGTTTTCTTAATTAAACAAGGCATAGAGGCAATTACAGAAGATTAATTTAACTGGTGACATAAAACTAAAGAGCTTCTTCACAAGTAAAATTAATGCATTTAGTATAAGAAGGAAAGTGGTCAAATGAGAAATATATATTTGTATCAGAAGTCTCCAATTAAAGGTTTTATATCAAATAAATATAAAAAACTAAGAATATGCATACATATATACACACGTAACATGTAACTATATATGTAAACTAAAGATAAAAAGCCATTCCCAATAGATAATTGATCAAAGATATAAATAAAGTTTTTAAAAGAATTGATACTAAGAAACATGAAGGAAAGCTCCAAATTACTAACAGGAGAAATCAAAATCAAAAGGTGAGGTTTCTGGGAACAAAGTTAAAATTTGTCAATAAAACAAAAGATAAGAATAACCAATTGTGGGAAGGTAGACATATTAGTACTTTATCAGTAGATCTGTGGATCAGTACAACCATTTTGGAATGGAGTAAAATTACTTAAAAGGCCCATACTTTTGATCCAGATATCTCACTAATAGGTTTTATTCCAAGGATATCACTGATAAGAAAAGTCTTTTAAAAAAAAACAACAAAACTGTTTTCATATACAGCAAAACACCAAAATATTTATAACCTATGAATTAGCAATTACTTAAATAAAAAACATGAATGGAAAGTAATATTACTGTGTTGTTAAAAAAAAGGACAAAAATAATGAAAAAAAGAGAATCATGGAAAGATTTATAATATCTGATGCATAATGAACTAAGCAAAGTCAGAAAAACAATATGCACAATGGTAATAACACAATATAAATGAAAAAAAATAAAACAATCAAAAGTGAATGTTCCAAAATTTTTTAAAAAGCATGATCCTAAAGAAGAAAAGACAACCTTTACCTACTCTTTACATAGTTGAGAGGTTCATAGTTGTGTATCATGCCATATATGTTAATTTTTGTTGTATGTATCATTTTTCCTGACTTTTTTTCCTTTTTCTACTTATTTAAAAGATAATAATTTTTAGTATAGAAACACTGACTCTCTGAGAAGTAGAAGGACTGAGATTATTGGAAGAAATTCTAGAGATGTAAGGAACAACATATAAATAAAAATAAATAAAGTTTGATGCTGAAAATAAATTACAGGCACTTTAATAAAATTTGAGTACACATGAAAAGAAATAGTGCAATTAACATAAATATGAGTGTTTAAATAGGCATTTAAATATTTAAGTAGATTTTTTTATATTACCTTATATTGTAAAATTCTATTCACTGTAGGATTCTGGTGAAGTTTTCTTATTTAAATGTATCCATCTTAGCTAATAAAATGGCTGATTAATTTACCACTCTCAATATGTAAACAATGTTTTTCCACATGGAATATTCTACAAAGAAATAATTGTGGCCCAAGAGTCTTGATCCAATTTTAGTTACACAATATGACAAAGGATAGGTTCAATTTATCTTTATGGTTTTCTGATGGTTTCAACATAGAGTAAAACTTACTCTTTTAATTAATTGAGGCTCTTGGAGTCAAAAGTCAAACTCAGAAATCTTTTTGTCACAATCTATGGGAAAAAAAAATTTCTACCTTTCCAAGTACACTGGGGAATGAAGCGGGGGGAGGGGGATGAGGGAATGGGCCATGAAATGTCTTAAGATACACATTTTATTTACAGGCTGTTTTTGTCACACAATAGGAGAGGGTAGGAGAATGACTCAGTATTAGAAATTAAAGGTCAATAATAAACAAGAAACCACCAGGGAATTTTTTAAACATTTTAAATATTTTAGTTGATATATTATTTTTCCATGTCCCTCTCATTCTTAACAATCCTTATAACAAAGGAGAGAGAGAGAGACAAAATGAGAATGAACAAGTTCAGAAAAACTAATACATCAAAAATATTTGACATTATCTGAAGTTTTCTATGCCCATAATTCTTCTCCTCCTCCCACCACTTCTTCAATGTGAAGAAGTACTTTTAATTTCACAGGATGAAATTTTCATTGTTTGGTGGTGGCTATTTTTTCCATCTAGTCTACTGTAGCCATTAGTCACTGTGTATATTAAACATATATTTGTGTAAATGGGTTTATTTTTGGCAGTCAATATATGTCACTTTGGATGGTAAAGATGGATAAGGAAGGTTTTCCCCTTCACAACGGAAATGGTCAGTTATATCTTTCTAACCACATCTATCTTTACTCACGGGGCTTGGCTTTGGACAAAATCTTCCCTTTGGCCAACTATCTGTCCCTTCTGTGTACAGTAAAAGCATCCTAATTCAATTAAAACTCTGCCTTTTGGAAAATTTACACAAATAATAATATTCTAACTAACAATATAATATAACATGTTCTACTTAATGGTAACAATAATACATATTCCACTGGAAAGAGAGGTAGATTTGGTTTGATACCATCCTAGACTTCTCATCTAAGCAGAGTAGTGACTACTAGAAGGAAATTTGCTGTTTGTTGCTACTCAGATTCCTCCCTTGAAGAAAGACACAATTTCAATGTGGGCTCAACCCACTTTTAACCTTGAAATATTCTGCATCTTCCCAGGCTTAAAAAAAGTCTATAAGGAAAAAGGTCTTCAGTGAGGGTTTAGTTTACATCATCTGCCAATGAAAGAATCTGAATCTATCCAAATTTCTCACTATATTCTTTTTAACATTGGCCTTCTTGGGGTTTATGCCTAGCAGTTGAAACTCTGGGTCCAAGGGTATAGACATTAATTCTCTTTGTTTTTACATTTCTAAATTCTATTTCAAAATGGATAGTTATTGACAATTTCATTAAGCATATTAGTATGCCCTTATTTCTGAAAATTTTCTAACACTCCATATTTCTACTTGGCTTATTATTTTTAATTTCCTTTCTTGCTAATATAAATTTGACAAATATCAATAAGAATGAATAATTCCTTACACAAAAAGTAGAGAATAAGAGAATGTATATGGCACTGTGATTTTCTATTATGTAGATAACTTTTCTAAAAATAGTAAATATATTTAACAATATTTTCAACATTGCCCTTGCTTCCCTGTCTCCCTTGAACTCTTTTAACTGTCTCATTGATGCTCCTTTCATTATTTTCTTTTTCTTTTTGATATTACTACTCCCCAACAAATCTCTCCCATAGCTCTCTCCTTCTGCATCTCCTGCCTCCCACAAATAAAAGCCTTCCTTTGTAACAAAATACTATGTTAAAAACAATAGATCCAGACTTTAGACATGTCTGAAGACATGTGTCTCATCCTATCCCTGTAGTCCATCCTCTGATTTTTCTCTCAGAGTTGAAGATTATTGTTTATAAGCCATCTTCCTGGAGTTGTTTAATTTACTAATTCTTTGATCTACTAATTCTAGTTCTTCAGTCTTCTATGGTTCTTTTCTTATTCTGTGCTGTAGTCATTTGTAAGTGGCTCTGCTCATTTTACTATCATTTCAAGTGAATTCGCCCATGCACATTCCTTTTGGCATGTAATATGCTAAAACTATACTTATTATTCCATTGCCATCTATACCATAATTTATTTAACCACTCACCAATTTATGGGTACCCCTCAGTCTTCCCAATCTTTGCTATAATAAAACACAATGCTCTATTTTTTTCTTCCCTCTTTCTTTGATCTATTTAGGGGTATATTTCTATAGTAGTTGTAACCCTAGCTCAAAGGATATATATAATTGTACCTCTTGACTTTTGAGGTACAATTCCACATTACTTTCCAGAATAGCCAATTCACAACTTCAACGACAATCCACTGGTGTGTATAACTAGTACATTTTCAACAACAAAAGTATATACATTTGGGGCAGCTAGGTGGCACAGTGGATAGAGCACCAGCCCTGAAGTCAGGAGGACCTGGGTTCAAATCTGGTCTCAGACACTTCCCTAGCTGTGTGACCCTGGGCAAGTCACTTAACCCCCAATTGCCTCAGCAAAAAAAGCAAAAAAAAAAGTATATACATTATAAATAAAAATACTTAACATTTACATACTATTTTACAGTTTCTGAAACACTGCACATGTATCATTTCATTTGATCGTTATGCTAAGCCTGGGAAATAGGTACTATTATTATCCCCATTTTATAGATGAAGAAACTGAGACTGAAAGTGGTTATGTGATTTCTCAAGGGTCACATAACTCAGAATATCTGCAGGATAAGATATTCCTGACTTGAGTCCAGCACTCTTAACCATCTACTTCTATCACTACTCCACCAAAATTTTCCTTAGTTTAAAACAAAGGTTTTTTCCTAACTAAAATCATGCAATTAATAAAACGCCTATGTAGCCAGATATATAAAAAAGAAATTAATTGGCATAATTCAATTTATCAAAAAAAAAACCTACCTACTTTTAGGAATTACATTTAAACAAGTCTCTAAGCAAGAACTTGCTTCCTTGTACTTTTCATTTATATTAGTTTAAAAGAAATCAGGGAATCTCATTAATAAGACAAACAGGGAGTCACAGAGATTTTTAGTTCTTTCTTTTTTAGGCTACAAGCAGGAAAAGGTATTGCTTCCTTTGCAATGCTGAACAACAGAATTTAGCACTCATTAACCTAAAATGAAATCCTACCATAAGCACAAACAAGCCTTCAGAGCTTTTCAGTTGATAGTAAGATTTTCCATTTGTTCCTGCTTGCATTGTGCTTATTGCACTAAGTCCTGATATACTACAAAATCTCCTGAATGAGAAATATACATGCACACATAGAACATTATTTTTGAATATTAATTGAATATTGAATTGAATATTGAAAATATTTTTGAATATAATTGAATATCAGAAGAAAGCAGGTACTTAGTTTAACAGATAATACTAAGTTCTCACTGAGAATTATCTCATACTTCCAAAATGAAAGAAACCACTTTCTCTTAGGGATTGTTTAAGAGAGGGAAAAGGACTATTGATAATCACTTCCTTAACTGATTATCCAAAAAGAAAAAAGAGGAAAACTACAGTCAGCCTTCTTTCAAATTGATTACCTTAAACAACTAAAAATTAAATATTAATATTAAAAAGAAAAAAGTTACAACTTTACTTTTTTACTTGCTGTTTTCAAGAAAGGATGGATAATAACAAAACAGAATGAACAGAATGTGAAACTTCTTATAAGAAAAACAACAGATCTAGAGAACAGATCAAGAAGATAAAATATAAAAATAATTGGGCCTGAAAGCTGTGACCAAAAAAAGAACCTTGACACAATAATGCAAGAAGCACTCCAAAAAAAAATTGCTCTGTAATGATAGAACAGGAGGAGAAAATAGAAATAGATAAAATCCAACTATCATCACTTCAACAAGATCCTTTGTGGAAACCATTTAAGAATATTATTGCAAAATTTTAAAATCCCCAGATCAGGGGCAGCTGGGTGGTGCAGTGGATAGAGCACCAACACTGAAGTCAGGAGGACCTGAGTTCAAATGTGGTCTCAGACACTTAACATTCCCTAGCTGTGTGACCCTGGGCAAGCCACTTAACCTTAATTGCCAGAGAGAGAGAGAGAGAGAGAGAGAGATTGATTTCAAGTCTTTCAATTAAACCCAAGCTCAGCAGAAAATTTAAGAAATAAGAAACAAGATCAAATATCAGTTTCAAGGAACTTAACATGAACCAATCTTTTTTTTTATACATGGAAATGTTTAAGATATGTTTAAGATTGACATCAGCAATTGGATAGTTCAAAAGAAAGATTGGGGCAGAGTTGAGTATGAACTGACTCTAAAAAGCAAAACTGCCCCCCCAAAAAAGTAAAAATAGTAAATATGTTATACAAATGAGGTGCAGAAAAGAATAGACACAGAGGCATTAGAGAGGGGAGAGGGGCTCATAGTATCTGTGTCTCAAAGAGATCAAAGAAAAGGGAATAGAACTTATTTGTACAAAAAAACTTATAGCAGTTCTTATGGGGAAACAAAGATTTTATGGAAATTGAGCATATACCCATCAATTAGGAAGTAGTTGAATAAATTTTGGCATATGATTGTCATGAAAAATTACTGTGTTGGGAATAGCTAGGTGGTACAGTAGACAAAGCACCAGCCCTGAAGTCAGGAGGACTTGAGTTCAAATCTGGTCTCAGAGGCTTAACACTTTCTAACACAAGTCACTTAACTCCAATTGCCTCAGGGGGAAAAAAGATTACAAATGATTATAAGAACTGATTATAAGAAATGTTATAAGAAGTGATTAGCAGGACGGTATCAGAAAAACCTAATAAGACATATAAATTGATACAAAGTGAAGTGAGCAGAACCAGAATACCGTATACAGTTACAATAATATTGTAATAATGATCAGCTGTTAAGACCTAGCTACTCTGAAATGCAAATTAAGACAACTCTGAGATACCACTACACACCTGTCAGATTGGCTAAAATGACAGGAAATGATGATAACTGTTGGAGGGGATGTGGGAAAACTGGGACACTGATACATTGTTGGTGGAACTGTGAACGGATCCAACCATTCTGGAGAGCAATTTGGAGCTATGCTCAAAAAGTTATAAAACTGTGCATACCCTTTGACCCAGCAGTGTTTCTATTGGGCTTATATCCCAAAGAGATTTTAAAGGAGGGAAAGGGACCCACATGTGCAAAAATGTTTGTGGCAGCCCTTTTTGTAGTGGCAAGAAACTGGAAATTGAAAGGATGCCCATCAATTGGAGAATGGCTGAATAAATTATGGTATATGAATGTTATGGAATATTATTGTTCTGTAAGAAATGACCAACAGGAGGATTTCAGAGAAGCCTGGAGAGACTTGCATGAACTTATGCTGGGTGAGATCAGCAGAACCAGCAGAACATTGTACACAGCGACAGGACTATACGATGATCAATTCTGATGGACATGGTTCTCTTCAACAATGATGTGATTCAAACCAGTTCCTATTGTTCAGAGATGAAGATAGTCATATACATCCAGAGAGAGGCCTGTGGGAACTGAGTACGGACCACAACACAGCATTTTAACGCTTTCTGTGAATATTTCCATGCATTTTGTTTTCCTTCTTAGGTTGTTTTTTTTTTTTCTTCTTCTCTTTCTAGATCTGATGTTTCTTGAGCAGTAAGATAACTGTATAGATATGTATACATGTATTGGATTTGTCATATAATTTATCATATTTAGCATGTATTGGATTACCTGTCATCTAGGAGTGGGGGGGTGAGGGGAAGGAGGGGAAAAGCTTGGGGAAAAAAAGTTTTTGCAAAGGTCAATGTAGAAAAGTCACTCATATGTTTTGTAAATAAAAAGCTTTTAATAAAAAAAAGACTTAGCTACTCTGATCAATGATCCAGGACAATTTTAAAGGACCCTCAATAAAAAAAAATGCTATCTACTTCCAGGGAGAGATCTGATAAACTTTGTGTAAATATTGAAGCATACTTTTCTTAATTTCTTTATTTTTCTTGTTTGTGTGAATTAACTCTTAAAACACAACTAATATAGAAATGTTTTGTGTGTTTTATATCTAGAATGAATATCATTACTTGCCTTCTTGAGGGGTAGAAGAGATAGGAGAAAGAAAATGGATTTGGAATTTACATTTTTTAAATTAATGCTAATTTTTTTATATAATTGGGAAATATTTAATGAAATAAATAAAAATGTTACAAAAAGAAAAAAGTGATTTCTCACTTCTATCACAAAACAAGACAAGCAAAGAACTGCATACAGGCTCACATCTGTCTTCCAGATAAGGGTATCCTGTGTTCTTCTTACTTTCTTTCCTCTACTTTAAATATAATCAAGTCAGATCTTTTCTGGCAAGGGCCCTTTATACTCTACTTCTCACCTGATAATAAAATAGGATATAAAAATCATACCACTAACATACCAAATTCTAAGACCAATTTAATTTTTAGTTAAGATGCTATACCTTTAAATATATATATCTATAGATAGATAGATAGATACAGATATCAGTTTTATATTTAGGGAGTCCCACATGTACAAAATGTATGTGGTAGCTCTTTTCGTTGTAGCAAAGAATTGGAAAATTAGTAGATGCCTATCAATTGGGCCATGGCTAACAAGTTTTGGTATATGAAAGCAATGGAATATTATTGTTCTATAAAAATGATAAACAAGTTGATTTTAGAAAGGGCCTGGAAAGATTTACATGAACTGATACTGAATGAAACTAGCAGAACTAGGAATACATTGTATACATCAACAGCAACATTTTGTGATGATCAACTATGAAAGATTTGTTTTTTCTTAGAGGTTCAGTGGTCCAATGCAAAAGCAATAAACTTTGGATATAAAACGCCATAAGTATCCAGAAAGAGAACTATGAAGACTGAATGTAAATCAGTACCTGCTATGTTCACTTTTTAAAACTTTTTTTTCTGTTTTTATTTCTCTCATGGTTTTTCCCTTTTGTTCTGATTTTTCTCTCTCAACATGATTCATAAAGAAATGTGTATTTTAAAAACTAATGTACATGTATAACCAGAAAAAAAAATAAAACAATTATAAAAAACAAAATAAAAAATAAAATAAATTTAAAGGTTCCTACTAGCAATAGAAAGCACCTCTCTTCAATTTAGTACCACAGGAAACTTTGCCTTTTTAACAAGATCTATCATTTTGGCCAGATAGAAATAGCCTATCCCCATTTCCAATTAGCTAAAAGGTAAAGAGTTTTCTACTTTAGATGAGAGATCTAACTCAATTGTTCACTTATCTATTGACCTAGGTAAGCAAACTGACTGATTTTTTTTTAGAAAAGGTAAATGCCAGGGGCATCTAGGTGGTGCAGTGGCTAGAGTATCTGAAGTCAGGAGGACCTGAGTTCAAATATGGCCTCAGATACTCAATACTTATTAGCCCTGTGATCTTAGGCAAGTCACTTAACCAGATTGCCTCAAAATGAAGAGGAAGAAAGAGAAAGATCATAACTGTTAAAGATCATTACTATCTGTATTTACCAATTAAGACCTTTTCTGTCAATACTCTTCAGAGCAGCTAAGAAGTAGAATAAATAGGGCTGCTAAAAGCTTAGTCAGGAAGTCTTGAGTTCAGATCCTGCTATATGTATGACCAGATAGAAGTCCTTTAATCTTGCCTCAGTTTTCTTACCTACAAAATAAATCCTTTTTAGCCCTATATCTATGGTCCTAAATAACTCTAGAGTAATTTATTCTCCATGTCATCATAGTATATATGCCTTAAAAAATAGGTAAATGTATCACTGGTTTAGTTTGCAAACTAAATTTGGGCATATATTTTACTTTCATGCTATGGTACGGAAACAGAGTCTAAATTATTTCATCTATAATAATTTTCATTTGGTTTTGTTGAGACCAGGGATTTTATTATTATAAGGAACTTCCAATGAATTGAAGATTAGCACTTGCTCAAAAAAATTAAAATTGAGGAAACTGAGATAACCAGAAGTCATGACTTGCCTGGGTTTCCTCAGCCAGTATCTATTAGAGGCAGGGTTAAATTCAAGCTTTCCTGACATTGAAACTCTCTACCCAGTATGCCATGATACCAATTCATCTAGAATAATAGATATTTTCAACTTTATCCAGCTATGGAAATACAATGTGGCATGAGCAGCAGCAACACACAATCAAATGAGGATATAATGTGTCCCAAATGTTACTTTATGTTTGCAAAGTAAATTCCCCTTCCTCCCAAGTAACATCACAGGAAGGGTCAAGGAAGTGACTGCTTTGTATTTAGCACCTCAATCCACCCTTCTGTCCCTCCTCCATCAGTACACACACATATTATTAATCTAGGAATGAAACAGGGGATTTCCAAGTCAGGGCTGGCTGGATTCCTCTCAACTGACAAGCAGATAACCTGTGATCACTGTCCCTTCTGGTCTGCATCATTGTGAAGCATCATTGCCTAAAGCAAACTAATTTAACTTAAATTAGCCCCTTGACTTTTCTAACACACTCCTACAATGCAAATCTCATTAATTTATTATAAATGTGCTATGTGTCACATTTTTAGGATTATTTCATATATTTTGATGTTTGTAACTGTTGTGTTAAATTTGTTGGATTTGATTAGAAAATATTTTCTATTTGAAGACAGAGGACTTGATATCCATCAAATAAGTTCAGTGGAAATGCAGGTTCGCCAAGATATAAAATAGGGCAGGGCACAGTAAAGTATGTGAGGATATCAGGTGCCACAAGGCATACCCTTGATGGCACATATGCTTTTGGTCATCACAGACAATAAAATCCTGCTATTGGAACATTTACATAAAAGCATAGGAGACAATCTTATTAAAATTGTGTATGGCACAAAACTATATGGAATAGAAAACATACCAGGTAAGAGAGTAAGAGTAAAAAAGAATTTTGAAAGCTAGAATCTTGGACTAAATCTAAGTGTGTGATAAGGATAAAATATAATGTTTAACACTTGTAGATAAAAAAAATCAATTCTGCAAGTAAAAAATGGGTGAGACATAGTCATACAGAAATTGCTCTGAAAAAAGTGAGTTTTTGAGTGGACTTCAAGCACAATATTAGTGAGCAATGTGATGTGGCAGATAAAAAAGCTAATTTGATATTGGACTACATTCTGTGATTATATAAATACCCTTCTATACAATATAACTTTTAGCAAATAGTCTTAATATTAATAATAATTAATAGGTAAGCATATACAATATAACAGTAAGAATAATATTAAGAATAATTAATATGGGAAATGTTTACATGTGTTTTCTTTTGGAATGTAGCTAATAGGGCCATTTTTATATGGCTTTGCATATATGTGATCATATTTCTTGCCTTCTCATTGGTGGGGGAGGGATAGGAAGGAAAGATAATTCAGAAGTCATTTTTTTTTAAATCAACATTAATTTTTTTTAAATGATAGCAAAGAGGCAGCTAGGTGGTGCAGTGGATAGAACACCAGCCCTGAAGTCAGGAGGACCTGAGTTCAAATCTGGCCTCAGACAGTTAATGCTTCCTAGATGTGAGACACTAAGCAAGTCACTTAATCCCAACTGCCTCAGAAAAAAAAAAAGCTAACATTGATATAGTACTTAAAGGTTAGCAAAGGACTTCACAAATATCTCATTTGATTTTTCACAACAACACTGGAGAATAGGTACTACTATCATCATTCTCATTTTATATGTGAGGAAATTGAGGCTGAGAGAGAAGTGACTTGATCAAGATCACATGAACACAGCCTTTCTGATTTCAGACACAGTGCTCAATCAACTGTGCCATTTAGCAGACTCAATTCTACATTATTAAAAACTGTTACTGACCTAGGAAACTTCTCCATAGGACAAAATAAGGAAATATATATGATTAAACTAAATACTAAAACAGAGGAACTAACACAAGAAATTGATAAAGTTTCTTCAAACTACTATGAAAACCATTCTTTTGCTAAATATAAAGTTCCCACCTGCTCTCCCAGTTGTATATGTATGGCACAATAGTGACATCCAGTGTCAGTTGGATTAATCTCAGGTGAGTTGACAAAGTTTAACTGAAGGATATGCATGAGGTATTTATGATCTTGTTTTCCCCCCTCTTTAACAATTACAAGCTGTGGTTTTATTTTTGAATCAAAACGGTAATTTCATTGGCAGAGGAAACTCTCTGTGAGACAAGTCCTCACTATTCATTTGGAGAATCACTTGTTCTGAAGTTTCTGATATTTGGGTTTCTTGGGGCACCAAGAGATTTGGTGACTAATCCAGTGTAATGCAGCCTGTATGAGTCAGAGGCAAGTCTTGGACTTGGGCCTTCATAACTCAGGACCCACAATGCCTACTGCCACATTACTAATTTGTTTCATTTGTTTCTATTGTTGTCATTGAACTTTAAGTATGAACTGAAAATTACTTTAATAGACTGAAGAGTTGACATAGCTATATAAAAATGTTTTATGCATAAAATGTGTATTAAAAAGTTTATGTACATATATATCCAGAAAAAAATGAAACAATTTTAATAAAAAAGTTTTATGAATGAAAGCTTTACTAATTTAGGTTTATTCTGTTATGTAGCATCATAGTTCAGTGTGACCTAAAATACATTGATGAACCTTTGAAATCACAAAAGGCCACAATTGACAACACACAGAAGTAGAATGGGTAAAGATGGGGGTTAGGAATGGGTGCAAACAGCAGGGGTCATCTTCCTCCCCATTTGCTTTAACTGCCCCTGGCCATGAATAAACTTTGACAATAAGTTCTAAATGATCTGAGCCCAAAACATTTTCTTTAGAGGGCAGAGCTGTCAACACTAGTAACCTACAAGCTGAATTTTTAGATTTAAACCTGAATCAGTGTTCTGCCCTGTCAATGTAAATCGCTGGTTTAGTTCACTAATTAAATAGGAATGGATTCACTGGGAAGTAGGCTGGATTTGGGGTTCGAGGCACTGGACTTGCATACTGATTCTGTCTTCCCCCTACACACACACACACACACACACACACACACACAGTGACAGAGACAGAGTGACAGAGACAGAGACAAAGAAAGACGGAGAGATATACAGAGAGAGAAGCAGAGACAGAGACAGAGAGAGACACACACACAGAGACAGAGACATAAAGAGACACACACAGAGAGAAATAGAGAGGGATAGAAGAAGACAGAGGGAGAGGGAGAGAAAGAGACACACACAGGCAGGCACACACACAGAAAGAAGAGACAGCAAGAGACAGAGAAAGAGAGGGAGATGGGGACAGAGAGGCAGAGAGGATTATATATAGGATTATATATCATGTTGTTTCTCCAAGGGCAGCTAGATGGTATATCAGATAGAGTATGCATCATGGAGTCAGAAGCACTTGAGTTCAAATCCAGCCTTGGACAATTGACATTTACTAGCTTCTTGATCCTGAACAAGTCACTTAATCCCATTTGCCTTAGTTTCCTCATCTGTAAAATGAACTGGAGAAGTAAATGGCAAACCACTCCAGTGTTTGCTGAAAAAACCCGAAATTGGGTCATAGAAAGTTAGACATTACTGAAAAATGATTGAACAACAAAAATCTAATTAAGGCAAATGAGCAGTCATACATATTAGAAGGAATTTTACCATGGCAATTTTCTAATGAACCCTGAATTGGCTAGAAAACTAATTTCCTAATTCTGAAAGCATTCCAGTTACCCAAAGAATACTGTACTTTTCCCTAGAGACTTATGTAGAAGAAATCATTTTTACAATATAACATAATACACAAAAAACAGCAAAATATAAAAGAGAGGGGATTCAATGAGAAGTTCAGATAAACTACCTGGATTCAAATTCTGGCTCTTGAAAAACAGGCTGGGTAAGAGGCTTAATCTTTTATATGCTAGGCCATTCTCTGAGGCTAACAATTAGAGAGAAGGTGAATTAAAACCTTTTATTTGAGGATCTATTCTGCCTCATAGATTCAAGAAATCCAAAATATGAAATAACAATAGCTAACATTTTTATAGCTCTTTAACGTTTGCAAAGCATTTTATGAATAACTTGTTTGATCTTCACACCCTAAAGCTTTAACAGGTTAAGTTAATTGCCAAGAGTCATATATGTACATCTTGTGTGAATTTGAACTTAAGACTTCTTACCTCCACGTACTCTCTCCACTACATCCCTTCTCAGCCAAAATCCCTGGAGAATGTTAACCTTTCCAGAGAAAAAACTGAATGAGTTAAGAAATAAAAAAGACAAGCCATAAACAAATTTTGACATCTTTACTCTTTGTATGAATGACTACCAGGGTGAGGCAAAGTTTCTCAAAAGCACAACATAGATCATGAAGAACAGGCATCCATTTTTCTGGGGAAAAAAAATGAGCTGAAAATCAGTCATCAGAATGAGTCAGATTCTCTAGCTACTTCCTTTCTTCTTCCTTTGTTCCTGTTAACAATTACAATGCTCAAAAAAAAAAATGGCCAAAGCATGGATCTGGGAATCAAAAACACTACATCTTGCTGTATGTGTTCCCCCCAAATCACCACCCTGAAGCACCAGAAAAAGCCAGGGTTACTGCCCTAACATATCTCAGAGATAAAACTTTTCCTGTACAAAAAGGAGCAGCTAGGAAGTCTGCTGTGAAGTTGCCATGCCTTCACCCTAATTTAGACCCAAGCTTTTTTTTTTCTCCTTTACTAATTGTATTATTTTTTCTGCTTGTAAATGTATTTAACTTTTTTGTACCAAGTTATTTTCTTCAAAGTTGAATAAGTTTTAAAATTATTATTATTAAAGCCTTTTATTTTCAAAACATACTCAGATAATTTTCAATTTTCACCCTTGCAAGACCCGGTGTTCCAAATTTTTTTCCCTCCCTTCATTCCCACACACCCCGTCTCCTCCCCTAGACAGCAAGTAATGCATATATTAACTTTTTTAATACCCATTTCTTTATGAATCTTGTTGGGAGAGAAAAATCAGAACAAAAGAGGAAAAAAAACCATGGGAGAAAAAAAAAACAGAATAAAGGAGTGAATATAGTATGTATTGATTTACATTCTATCTCCACAGTTCTCTTTCTGGATGCATGGACCAAACTTAGATCCCTGTATCATTCCTTCTGCCTCCAGCCCAGGAAAGAGAAAACTTTAGTCTCATTTGGACTTTTGTCTTGGGTCTATTTTCTCCTTTCTCCTTCCAAATGCTGGTTTAGCTTTTGTCACCGAAGTAAGAGTTAAAATGGGTTTGAAAAACTGGTGAAGTCTCATTTTTAAATTCCTAAGACACACAAATAGTCTTCCCTGGAACTTCAGCAAAGAGTCTTGGTGATTAAACTTGGATGAGGAAGTTTCCCTCCAGCAATGAAATAACAGGTTTGAGTCTAAAACAAAATAAACCAAAAAACCCTATCACTTATATACAAGTTGCCATTGTTGTTATTATTTTAGCTTCCCTAATACAGGGCTTACCACAGAATATCAATAATACATGTTGATCAATGTTAAAAAACTTAGGAGACACTTAGAAAGAATTTTGTTTTAACATATAAGTGTGCACTCTAAAGGAAAAAATTGTTGAGCCTAATTAAAAAGGAGTAGCCTGAGGAAGCATTGAGGGCTGCCAGTGATAAGATAAAAGTAGTGGCTAAACTCCAGTTCAAACAAGTAGAGCCTATAATATACTCTGGAATGAAGGAGGGAAGCTAACTTCAATGCTGTCTCAAAGCTATTAAGGAGGAGTCTTTCCATTTCAACTAGTAGAGCATTTTTAATTATAAAGAATAAAACATCGGTAACTGTGCAAGAGATCAGATATTCTATTTACCATTTTTTAATGATTAGTTTCTTTGGTCAGTGGTTTTGTTTTGTGTAGAGGTTTTGTTTTTGTTTTGTTTTTGTTTTTTGAATAATAAATGGTTAATAGTATCATACCTGAAATAGGAAAGGGAATTAAATATAAAACATGGAAAAATGCCTCAAAATCTGACCAAGAAAAATGTAAAGGAGAGGTAGAAAATGTGCCATATTCAAGAGGAGAAGACCTAGGTACAGTTCCAGATCTCCAAATAATTAAAAGTTCTCTGAGGCTCAGTTTTCTCATCTGTAAAATGGGGGAGTTGGACATGATGCCAAAGATCTCTTCTAGGAATAATAATAATACTACTAATAATAGGTAACACAAATAAAGGGTTTGCTATGTACCAGGCATTTTAAGTGCTTTACATTTATCTTATTTGATCCACCAACCTTGAGAGGTAAGTGCTATTATTTTTCCCATCTTATAGCTGAGGAAACTGAGGCATCATTTAGCTATCCAGCTTATATCTATACATCCACAAAGAAGGAACTGTAAGAAATATAAAGAATTTACTCCAAACTCATAGCATATTAAGACAAGCTCCTTTCTTTTCTAAGTGGGCATCATATAAATGGACAAAGATGCCAAGCACAAAGTCACATGAGATCACCAACAGTCCTAGATGTGTGGAAACAAGATTAAAATATATTTGGTATATATTTAACAAAATGAATTCAAAATACAATAAAATATTACATTTTAAATACTGCATCTAAAAACTAAATCAATACACTGTCATCAAGGCTTAGTGGACTTCACTTCTATTTGAATTTGACAGCACTTGTGGTGAAAACCACATATTGACATTATTTATGTTCTATTGAATTTTTATTTATTTTGTAAAATATTTCCTGATTACATTTTAATATAGTTCCCTCATAGTATTCAGTTTGATAAATATGCCCTAGACTAAATAGTACTACTGAAGAAATTATATTGATGCTATAGAATTTTATAATTGATCTTATTTGCAATTAATTAATTTTGTCCTGTAATTGTCTAAGTCATGGCTCTTTGTCTCTGAACTTAGTTTAGAAATTCAGTGGGCCAGTAAAACGTTAAGTTTAGAAATCCAGTTCTCCTACTAATCACTGTTCTATTCTTGCCTCAAGGAAACCTATTATCCTTTTAGGGATGCAGATAGATACCAGGGAGTCAGGTCCACTATCTCTAACCTTGCAGGTGGATTCAAACAATTAAAATTTCTTAGTCACAGGAGTTCAGTTCCTCCTTAGAATTAATTAAAAAAAAACAACAACAACTTGTTATTCCTCGTAACTTCAGCTACTGGAAAATTCCGTGCATATAGTTGCTATCTTTGAAGGCCTACAACTTGATCTGGTACATTTCCATGAGATATATTGGTCATCCTTTCCTGTCCTTGTTCACTTAAGGAGGGTCTGTTATATCTCCCTAACAAACCCTTCTAGATATCAGGGAGTCTGCTAACTCAGTTCTACTAACGAAGTCTGCAAGATATTCATGAATCCTGCAAAATAATTAACATTGCTTAAATTGTCAGAGTTGGGTGGTCAGCAGACTCACCTGTTGATGCTAGCCCATTTTCTTTAAAATAATCAATCATTGGCCAAGGTGACAAGAACAGATAATAATGAATGTTGGAGAGGATGTGGGGAAACTGGGACACTAATACATTGTTGGTGGAGTTGTGAAATGATACAACCATTCTGGAGAGCAATTTGGAACTATGTGCAAAGGGCTATCAAACTATGCATATGTTTTGATCCAGCAGTATCTCCACTGGACTTGTATCCCAAAGAGATCATAGAAAAGGGAAAAGGACCCACATGTGTAGAAATGTTTGTGGCAGCCCTTTTTGTAGTGGCTAGAAACTGGAAACTGAGTGGATGCCCATCAATTGGAGAGTGGCTGAATAAATTATGGTATATGAATGTTATGGAATATTATTGTTCTGTAAGAAATGACCAGCAGGATGATTTCAGAGAGGCCTGGAGAGACTGGCATGAACTGATGCTAAATGAAATGAGAAAAACCAAGAGAATATTGTATACAGCAACAAGACTATGTGATGATAAATTCTGATGGACTTGGCTCTTTTCAACAGTGAGGTGATTCAAGCCAGTTCCAACAGACTTGTGATGGAGAGAGCCATCTGCACCCAGAGAGAGGACTGTGGGGACTGAATGTGGATCACAGCATAACATTTTCACTATTTTGTTGTTGTTTGCTTGCTTTTCTGTTTTCTTTCTATTTTTTTTTCCTTTTTTGATCTGATTTTTCTTGGGCAGCATGATAGTTGTGCAAATATGTATAGAAGAATAGCACATGTTTAACATATATTGGATACATGCCATCTAGGGAAGAGGGTCAGAGGAAGGGAAAAAGAAAAATAATTTGGCACACAAAAATTTGCAAAGGTGAATGTTGAAAACTATCTATGCAGGTGTTTTGAAAATAAAAAGATAAAAAATAAAAATAAAATACCCAATCATGATATCTCTAGCCCCACGATGCTATCTATTCTGTAACCAACTGAATTGTCTTCTCCACCTACCCAACTTTGCCCTCTCCACTATATTAAGGCTGGTGAGCTCTACCTTGAGACTTTTGGTCATTGAAAGATTATTGACCCAATTTATTGGTTACTGCTAGCTTAACTGATAAAGTGATCAAGCTCAGATCATTTTCTAAAGTGATACCGCTATGGATTTGATCTCCATCCATACATACAAATACACAAAGTGGAAATCAGACTAGATGGTCCATCAGAATCAACAGCGAGCTGACACTAGGCCTGCCCACAATGATATGTGGCCATACAGACTTTCTTCCAAGAAACTAGATCCAGTGTGTGTCCAACCAGCTTTTCTTCATCATCTCTTTCATTCTGTCCAGCTCCCCACTTTCATAGCCTAATTGAGCATAGAGTCCCCACCTAGTTGGACTCAGCCTAACATCATTAATGGGTTATCGGTGGGGCAGCAAGAACAAGATACAAAGCAACTACATATCTTTATCTAATAGACAAGAACAAGTCCTCATCTTGTTAAGAAGGGGTTAACATGGTAAAGAAATCTCCCAACTGATTACTGAGACACAAGGAAGGATTGGCCAGCATCTCCTGGGCAATTCCTCCAGCATAAAAGGGTTAATGGCTATTCAAAAAAACATGATTTGTTGGTGAAGGAAATAGGATAATTAGAAAGTCAGCTCACAGGTAGCATTACAGAAAAAGGATCCTGCTAACTGCACAAAAGATGAACCCACAAAGATGAACAAGGGCTCTGTTATATCCTTTGGCATCATCATTTCATCCACTTACCCATTCACCAACCATCTGTTAAACACCAGCTCTGTGCAAAGGTCTAGGCTATGCAGTGGGAGAGATATAGGGATAGAACCTGGACATATGATTTCACTGATACTGAGAATCCCTAAAAAGGAAAGAAATTCTTTCCACTAATGCTGATCAGCACCTTCTGTACAATTTGTAGTCCTGGAGGACTGCCTAGAGCAAGGGTCAGCAGTGAGCTAAGAAAATTGTTTTATTGTATTTGAAAATGAAAAAAAAAATAATTCTTCATTTTCCAAGAGCTGAAGTTAGCCCTGAGGCCATAGTTTACTGACTCCTGGATTTGAGGGGTTGTGACTTGGAATGATCACAAAGCCAGTATATATGTCTGAGGCAACAATAATATTAGCTAATATTTATAAAGCATATATTATGTGCTAAGCACTATATTAAATGCTTTACAATTATTATCTTTTGATCCAAGTTCAGGGGACCCTTTAATATTCCTTAACAATCCTCTACAACAATCTTGGAAGATTTTGTAGATGAAGAAACTAGGGCAAACAGAGGTTAAGGGACTTGCCTGATCACACAGTCAATTATGAACTCTGGTTTTCCTATGTGACAGGCCTGGCACTCTATCCACTGTACCACCTAGCTTCTCAGGTCCTCTCTATCCACTATCTTGTGGACATACATGCACATATTATGCATATGTGCATATATATGTATATATATACATATATATATATATATATATATTGTGCATGTATATATAATGCAGAGCACCTAGGTCATGCAACAGATAGAATGGCAGACCTGGAGTCAAAAAGGCTCATCTTCCTGAGTTCAAATCTGGCCTCAGACACTTACTAGTCATATAACCTTGGGCAAGTTGTTTAACTCCATTTGTCTCAGTTTTGTCATCTGTAAAATGAGCAAAGAACAAAATAGCAAACTATCCTAGTATCACTGCCAAGAAAACTCCAAAAGCATAGAATCAGAATGAAGCAAATGAACAACAACACTACATCCCTATGTATATGTGATAGAATGTAATAGTATATGGTATACCAAATTATTTAAACTACATAAAATTGCTTTGCAAACCAGAAAATATCATATAAATGCTAGCTAGTATTGTTATGCCAGGCTGCCAAGGGAAATTAAGATAACTAAAACACTATTCTTTCCTTTATATAGTTTATTATCTAATAAGTAATCTGGTAAAAATTGAAATACTATGATATTCAAGTTATAGCATATATATATATATATTTTTTACAATATCCCACTTACCAAGTATATGTGATAAAATCTATAACTTTCTCCTTCCTTCCTGAAATGTGACTTTTAAAACATCCATAGTAGTATCTTAAGATACTAACATGATGAAATTAAGTCACTAAATAAGAAATGAGACAAAAAAGCAAACTTTCCTTTGCCAATAGGCAAATTTCAGAATCAGGTCTATTCCCAAATAATAAATAGTCTATACTATTTATATACAAAGCAGTCTGCTCCCAGTACCAATTTAGAGGTCTTTCCTTAGCTCCTGCCAATCTCCCAAAGTTCTTTATCATCTAACTCCACTCCGTTTTCAAACTTACTCTCTTCTATTTTGCTCACATGATTTCTGTTTCAGTCATGCTGGTCTTTACAATGTTACCAATATGCCATGTGCCCAGTTATACTGTTTTCCCTTATTGGAAGGCCTCCCTTTTCTATTAATCCAGATTCTAGTCATCTATCAGACTTCAAGGACAGTTATCAAAAGATATAAATACATATATACATATATACATATACACACATGTATAACACACACTCAATTATCCTTTTCCTCAGAAAGCTTAAAATTCACATCAGGAAATAAACATAAACAGTGCCAAATAATATTAGATTCTTCAATATACAGAGGTATATGATTAAGTACTAGATGATTTTTTTCATAAATAAAATGGTGATATTACCTGCAGTGCCTCCCTCAAAACAGACAGATCAGATGAGATTCATATAAGGCATTTTACAAACTTTAAAGTGAAATTAAACACCAGCTATTACAACTAGTGACTAGGTCCAACTAAGATTACTTCTATAGACCCTAGTTACTTCTGATTTATAGGTCCTTTAGTGAATAAATCTTTTTTTATATATATAAAAGAATTTTTCATCATCCTAAGTATCCTTTATATAGTCAAAATTGTTTTCACAAGCATTTTAATTTTATAGGTCCTAAGTACAATGATTGGCTCTGGTGGTAACATGGCTGATAAGGGCTCTCCCATGCATAGCTCAACTCTCAGAATATCACTGTCGTCGATACCCTTCATAGTTTGGAGCACACCCCTCTCACATAATTGACCAGCCCCTAGAGTATCTCCTTCTCAAAGTCCTCCCAGAAACCACCTCAGTCATACAGAAGAAGGATTATATTTGTTCTTTTCAGATCCCACAGGGCAGTCTATCCTTTGTGGGAACAAGGGATAGACTTTGCAGAGAGACAAATTTAGGCTCCAGGTAAGAAAAGGTTTACTAACAATCAGTTCCCCACAGCAGATTCAGCTGTAAAAGGAAATGGTGAATTCCTCTTCAGTGGAAACTCTCATATAGAAGTTAATTGTCAGGAATTCTGCAAAGAAGATTCCTATTTAGATTAAATGCTCTTCTATATGTGAACTTCTATGTTTCTATTATGGCTTTTTAGAAAGGCCTAATTTAAGGAAACTAATGATGTTACAGTGAAAAATAGCATTAAAAATAAAACAGGATAAATGGCCACATCAACTAAAACTTTTAAAACTTCTGATTAGCCTACTGCTATGCATACTGTAAGCCATCTCATTAATTGGGCAACTCAGTTCCCTCAGATGAAAAATGAAGGGATTGGATTCAGTCAAGAATTCTTAAATTAAGGTTCCCAGAATCCATAAACTTGAATGGCAAAAATGATTTCCTCTTTATTTCAATATAATTAGTTTTGTTTATAATTTTAGTATTTTACTCTGTTGATTTAAAAACATTATTCTGATCAAAGGTCAATAGGCTTCATAAGACTTCCAGAGGGGTCTGTGACACATAAAAAAGAATTCCAAACATTCCATGATTCCCAGAAGATAATGTTGAGTACACTATAGGCCAGTCAATAGTTATCAATCAACTAGATAAATGAATTAACCTCTCTGGGCCTCAGTATCCATATCTATAAAATGAATATTTGGTTTGGCCTTTAAAAATCTCTAAGGTTCTTTTCAAATATAACATTCTATAAATATGATTCATAATCATAAAACCTAAGTAGTCTCTGCATTTGAAAAAGATTGTTCTTTACATTTTGATCAAGAGGCTCCTGATACCTAAATGTTAAAGGTTTTTATTTTTAATATCCACTGACCCCCAAAGCCTAGAAATAGAATGGCATTAATTTAATGTTTTAATTCTTTCCTTGATGGGTGTCAATTTACAGGAGGGAAAACAGGATACTTCCTACTTCTGTTTGTTCCTAAGGGAGTAGCTTTAGTAGCTATAAAAGCAAAATTTGCTCTCAAATCTTGTAGAGGAAAAACAAAGGCAGCAAAATAGTGTGACAACACCACCAAACGTGGATGCCAGTGTCAAGGTACCTGAGACATCAGAAGAGCTCAAATTTCTAGAAACTGTGACTTATGCAAAGGGGAATTTTTAATAGTATTGGAAGAAAAACAAAAGATCACTCTTGTCCCCTTCACTCCTATTGCTAATGAAGAATGATTCCCTTTTCTATTTTGTCACTCCTCATGTAGCTTAGATTTAAATAAAAAGGAATTGAAAGCACTTCAAACTACAAAAGAAGCATTTTTCTTACATTAACTGAATTTTGTAAAAGTCCCTACTGCTTGATGGCCTATTATGTTGAAGTTGATGCTGGCTTGTGCCTTCTTGCCTACTGATTTTTTTTCCAAAGGGGATAGAAGATGTAAAATTAATATCACTATCATACCTAAATCACTCTCCACTGCCCTGTTGTGCTTCTCCTATTCCAAGAAAAATGATCCCTCTTTGCAAATCACCTTAAGATACTTCTACTAAGGCAGAAAAGGCAGTATTAAATGACAAACAAATGACCAGTTTTCTTCTTTTACCTCTCTCTGAAGGCTGGGGAGACAATTAAAAAAAAAAAAAAAAAACAACTACCCATTCACTTATCTTTCTAAAAACACTCAGAGCCCCCAACCAGCCCCCTAATTCCCCATCACAAAGCCATGGTGAATGGATAGCAAATAGGGGCTTTTTCCCCTCCACCTCTGTGGTTATATTGGTTAGACTTTGCAGAGAGACAAACTTGGGCTCCAGGTAAGAAAAGGCTTACTAATAATCAGTCACTACACCACAATGGGTTGTGCTATGAAAGGAGATGATGACTTCCTCTTCGGTGGAAATTCTCAAGTAGAAATTGGTTGTCAGGAATTCTGCAGAGAAAAATTTTACTTGCATGAAAGCCTCTCCCATATGCGAAATCCCATGTTTCTACTATGGAAAGTTATGTAGAAATTACTCATTGATAGAAACTAATGATAAGCATACAACATGAGCATACTCTCAGACTGGATTAGAGATATAGCAATACATTACAAAGATAATGAAACATCCCTGAGATCATGTCACACATCTAACACCATCAAGCAAGAAGTTGGGAAAAGTCAACCTCTCCCAACCAAGAGCAAGAAAATTCTTAAGATCATAGGTCGGGGGTGAAAGGAACCTCACAAATCCATCGCCACCACCCACTACTAATTTTACAGATAAGCAAGGAAAGGCTCAGATCTGTAAGGCATCTTGTGCAAGGTCACACGGGGAAGGAGGGCAAAGATGGGATTCGAACGCCAGTTTGGGGGATCTTGAGCTCGCTCTTCCTTCTGCCCTTAGAGCCCTACTAGAGCACGAGTTAGGAGAAGGAGAAAATTGACCCCAGCCCCGGGATGCAGCCCAGAGAAGAGGTTCCATCCAAGCCTGGAGCGGAGGAGGCGGGGGGGGGGGGGGGGGCGGAAGGGAAAACTGTTCGGAGGGAACTCCCTGCTCCAGGCACCTGATGGGACTCAGAAACATACAGCCTCACCCTCCCTCTCGGCAGAGGCTACCTCCGGCTCCCAGTAGTTGGGGGCTGAGAATGCCCGCGTCTGGAGGCTCCGGACAAGCACACTCCGATGTCCTCCAACAGCTCCGGCCCTTCCCAGGAGCTTTGCAGTCTCAGCTGCCCAGGGGAGGGGTTTCCCGCTGGGCGCCGCTGGGCTCATGCTCCGCCCTAGAGGGGGTGCGGCTGGGGACAAAGTCCTGAGTCCGCCCAGGCGTGATCTCCTTGCAGGGCTTCCCCTGGGACCGGCCTGGGCTCCCCAGCACTTCCTCTAGTCCCAGACACTTAGGTATTCTGAGTTCCCCCACCATTTCATCTTAACTTCAAACTCCAACCACCCCATACTTAAGTCCTGACATTGAAGGTTTCGATCACCTACTCACCCTCTTTTAAGAATACAAATATACATCCAAACCCAAGGAAATTTATTGTGCTTAATTCAAACTTCCCCCACTTACCTCATTAATAAATATTCATTTTAACCTACTGTGAGCTACCCAAGTGGGGCTTTCTAGTCTGGTTTTAGAATCACAGAATTTGAGAGCAGGAAGGGGGCTGGAACAGTTTATGGGACCAAGAATCTAGGCCCTTCTTTCTTTCTTTTCTTTTCTTTTCTTTTTTTTTTTTTCAGAGAAAGGAATTTGCCCATTTCAAGGTCAGATAAGATTAGAGGCACAGCCAAAAGATCTTTTGATTAACACTTGTAAAAGCTTGTTGTCAATGTCATTAGATGAAAATAAACGTTCGAGGATCAATAACATGAATGAAAGTTGACTTTTTTAAAAAAAATTAAATTTAAGATAGTTATGTATTTCTCTTTAATAAAACAATCATAATTAATATCAAATAGTTAAGTTGATTATAGAAAAATAAAACATGTTCTTCAGCAAGCATGTTATTGCAAAGGAACGTGACATGGCATATATTTTACCCTTCTACTAATTTGTCCAGATTTGTATTTCTTTTTTTCTTAAAGAAAAATGTTTTATAAACAAATTTCCTTTTTTCTTTTTTCTATGCTTTGATCTAGTTTTTGATCTTAGCTTTTGGGGACAATCCTGCTCCTTCCTGTCTTGGACTATAGCCTGTGGGAGGAAAATCTCCAGTATGACAAGGAAACACAGGAGATAGGACACAGCCATGGAGAATTCCTGAATCTCTGAGAATGTCATTAAGTAATAGATTTTGGCCTGAGCTCACATTTTTTTCTCTGAAGAGTATTTCTTTCTTTATGTGTTCTGCCAGACACTAAGTAGATGAAATAGAAAATATTGCAGTGCCTAAATTTGTTATTTCCTAATACTTCAAATATAGTTCAATAGCTAATTTATTTAAATAAATGGAGACGACTAATCAGAATAATGAAAGCCTTAATTACAAGTTTCTTTTAAAAATTATTTTTAACATGAAATAAAACAAGCATTTTCATAATATAGTATAATAAAAAGATGATTGCACATGAAACTGCAACCTGTTGTATACAACTTGTTATTCCTTTTAAGTGTATAATTCAGATAACATTTTAAAGTAAATTTTTTATTTGTTTTACTATTAGGTAGATATGGCAAGGACTACTACCCCCAACAAAATGCTTTCAAAAAAAAAAAAGTCCAGCTTCAGATCCCTTCCAGCTGTATGATGCCTATTTTCTCTGATTTCTGGAGATGGTACTAACTTCCAACTTCTTCCTCCTAATATTGTATTTTAAATGTCCAGAAAATTGAAAATATGTTATCGTGAATTGAATTACTTTTTATCAAAATGGATTGAAGAACAAGTTCCCATGTGGAAATGTATTCCATTTATTTCCTGAACCATAAATCAAATAGATTCTGGCAACTCTGGCTTCTTAACTTCTTGGTTTGTATTTTAACTGACTTGTTTCCTCAGGTCCTCATTCTTTTTGGGATCTTCTGCCCAAGTCTTCCACATTGCATCAGAAAATTTCTTTTAGGTCAAATCCTTTACCATAAATACTTTTCTTTTGTCTTTAACAGAATTTCCTTCTCCAGTTTCTGGGCTGCTTCATAATTCCCACCCCCTCCAAATTGCCTCATTATCTCCTTTTTCAACTTGAGGCCTTTACATTCTTCATCTAACCAAAACCTCTTCAGACAAAAGCAAGAGGGGCAACTGAATGGTGCAGTGGATAAAGCAATGGCCCTGGAGTCAAGAGAATGAGTTCAAACGCATCCTCAGAGACTGAATACTGACTAGCTGTGTAAACTGGGCAAGTCATTTAACCTCAATTGCCTCACACACACACACACACACACACACACACACACACACACACACACACACAAAAGAATCAAAGGCAAAGTGACTATCAGATATGAAAGGATTTTTGTTCTGGTATAGATATATTGAATAGAATTATTTCTGAGGACCCTGTCTCGTGTAAGATTCTAGAATACTCTTGGAGTCTGGAAATATCCTTGGGGAAAAAAACAAAAAACAAAAAACAAAATCATTAATATGGAGTCCTGATGTGTCACAGGAATCTTGGCACCTGTTGCAGAGAAGGAACAGATCTTGCCTAAGGTACTTTTAACTCAAAAATGTTCTGTCAAAGTCCCTAATTACAAGTTGTAACATTTTAGCTATAATTTGCTAGGTACCCCAGAAGAAAAGCACATTTCTCCACATCAATATAATTTAAAATCATTCTACATCCATTAAACTCTATCAAAAAATGTCAACCCCTTTCTGACTACTTAGACCATTTATTATACATATCTGGACATTAATATGCTTAGCAGTTTTAGGATTCCAGTCCTGTTTTTGTTGTTCACTCTTTCTTTGTCATTTCAGAGTCTTTGTAATCCCATTTGAGATTTTCTTCATGAAAATAAGAGTAGTTTGCCATTTCCTTCTCATATTCAGTTTTACTGATGAGGAAACTGAGGCAAACAAGGTTAAGTGAATTGTTTAAAATGGAAATTATTGTTGTTCAGCCTAACCATCTATTTATCAAAAATCTATCAATTCTCTTCTGCACTGAGCTATTAGGTTCATAAACTCATAGGATCATAGACTCACAGGTTTATAGTTCATCCATGAGAAAGGCTTGATTTGGAATCCAAGGAGCTGGAACTGAAGGTTAGCTCTGCCATTCTTGCCCCAGTGGCCCTGAACACTTCTCTGTAATAAATGTAACATGAGAAGGGTTGAATTAGCTGAGCCCATGAAGCTCTAAATCTAAAGTCCTACTAGTTCTTTTAATCAGAGTACCAAGGAGTTCTTTATTAACCAAATGTTCCCCTATATTTCCCAATAAAAGATTTTTCAGAGGAAAAATGATTCTTGGCTAATTTTTTTTCTTCTTCCTTTAGAATTACATCAATACATTTACTAGTCAACTATGTGGCACAGGCAAATAATTTATGAGGATCAAATGAAAGAATATTTATAAAACCCTTAGCACAGTGCCTAGCACATAGCATTTAATAAATACATACTATTTTCCCTTCTCTTTTTTTTCTTTTTTTTTTTTGCTGAGCCACTTGGGGTTAATGTGACTTGCTCAGGGTTACACAGCTAGGAAGTGTTTAGTGTCTGAGGCCAGATTTGAACTCAGCTCCTCCTGAATTCAGGGCTGGTACTCTATCCACTGCACCAACTAGCTGCCCCTATTTTCCCTTCTCTTAAAAAAAATGTCATTAGAGATTTTTAAAGCCTTGTTAGATCTCTATTTTCTTTATATTTTAAAAGTATTAATGAATGATTACTATAATTGCTAAGAATGCCTTACATTTGTATAGCACCTTTTAGTGTCTAGAGTGCTTCCACATCCATTATCTGACCTTCAAACTGCTTTATAAAGTGGGTAGCATTTATCCTCCCTGTTTTAGAGAAGAGGCTCCCAAGATCCAGAACTGAAAAGGAGCTTAGGAACCATCCAGTACAACCTCCCTTGCATTATATATGAGGAAAAGTGCTTAGAGAGGTTATGTGACTTACTCAAAGCCACAAAGGTTGTAAGTCACAGAGCTGAGATTTAAATCCAGACCAGTGAGGTCCAAATCCCCCACTCTCTGTACTCAGCTAGTCTTGTCAAGAATATAAATGATTTGCCCAAGGTTGGTTATACAGCTAAGTAAATGGTAGAGCCAGGTATGGAATCCAGATCAGATAACATACAAAAAGACCTTTGTAAAATGCAATGTGCTATTCAAATATAAGTTGTTATTGTTATTTTTGCCATCAGCACTTTGTTCAGCAAATACATGGTGGGAAATAATTGGTTCAGACAGAAAAACTTGGCAAAAGTAATACTTAAATGCATAGTATGTTTTGATTTTGAAGCTCGAACTTGGCTAGAATCAAGTTAGCCTATCAGAAAAAATTTATGAACCTATTTTCCTTCCTTTGAGTTCCTTCCCTTAGCCTCAGTTTCCTCAACTGTAAAATTAGAGCATCAGACAATCATCTCTGAAGTTCCTTTCAGCTTTATATCTATGACCCTCTGACCTCAAATCCCTTAACTTTCTTCTAAAGATAATTCCTTGAACTACTGAGCAGATACAAATTATGAACTAATGGGAGGTCAAATGATAAGACAATGAGTTGCCCATTTACACTTTAACCCAGCAATGCATTTTAACTAGTAATATGCAGTTGAGATTTATGAACAAATCAAAAATGTATATTTTATTCTTGTCTTCCTCAGGTTATAATGCAATTTAAATATTACACAATTATAATAATCATATATAACATAATAAACATGTTACAAAGAAAGGCAAAAACATAATCTTTTAAAATAACCCACAATGTATGGAGGAGAAATAACATAAAAACAACCCTCTTCAAACAAACTATATACAGAATTAATTGAAGATAATCAACAGAGGGAAGGTCAGGTACTGAGCTAAAGATAAAGAAAAAGCCAAAACATTCCCTATTCTCAAAAAGCATTTTAATGAGGGAAACAACCTATACATAAATACACATTCAAAGTAGATATGAAGATATGAAAGCAAAGCCAAGATTCAATTCCTTGACCTCTGACTCCATTACCAGTCTTTTTCCCCCTGCTATGCTATATTGCTTCTCTGGTCCTATACCCCCCATTGTTTGCCCTCTCAGGTTACTCTAGCTTAGGTCTTCAACAATCCACTGAGACTGGACTAGAGGTGGGATGTACATCATCTTCCAAGTTGAATTCACTCAAGTAATTTTGGATCTAGCTTTAGGACATGGGAAAGAAGGGTTGGAGCTACATGCTTGAGATATAAAGGGCTCCCAAGTCTCTCCTTGGGAAAAGTAGGTGACAAATTGGATAGAGCACTTGATTTGGAATCAGGAAGAGTCATCTTCATGAGTTCAAATCTGTCCTCAGACTTACTAACTGAGTGATCCTGGACAAGTCACTTAATCTGTCCTCAAATCTGTCCTTCAGATTTACTAACTGAGTGATCCTGGAGAAGTCACTTAATCCTGTTTGTCTCAGTTTTCTTATCTGTAAAATGATTAGAGAAGGACATAACAAACCATTCCAGTATCTTTGCCAAGAAAACTCCAAATGGGATCACAAAGAGTTGGACATGACAGAAATAACTCAACAACAACCATAAGAAATTTATCCTTACTGGTCCAGATTGCTCTGACATTACTCACCTCTTTGCACTAAAACTTTGAAGGCTTTGCCCAATCCCTCTTAATTTTACTGCCTTCCCTCTAGTAATTCTTTTCTAGACACACACATACATATAAACTGTATTTTCCTACCTTTAATATACTTTTTTAATAAGGTAGGTAAGAGAACAGTATTTTAGGTATGAGGAATAGTATGAGCAAAGGCACCAGAAGTGTTTGGAGGAAGGAGGACAGTTTGACTGGAGCACAAGGTTATTTGGAAGATGTTAGACAGAACAGTGAATTGAGTACTGGGTCTGGAATCAGAAAGACCAGAGTTTAAATGTGATCTCAGACACCTACTGGCTGTGTGACCCTAGACAAGTCATTCAAACTCTGCGTGAATAAAACAAGAAAAGAAAATGGCAAATTACTCCAGTATCTTTTCCAAGAAAATACCATCGACAGAGGGTCCACAGGGTCACACGAGTTACGAGCAAAATGTTTAGGAAATCTTGGGGTGGTTCACTTATGAAGAATTTGAAATGCACACTAAGAATTAAGACTAAGACCTTACTCTCATCTGAATTGATCAAAAGAGATAAGAACACATACATTTACACAGTTTCGTACAGAAATACATTTCACTCAACAGGGAAATAAAAGGAAGAAGGGAGAAGTGGGAATGAGAAGGCACTTTGAGGTACGAATCAGCTCTAAGCAAAACAAACTCTAAATATAATATTTATAGTTCTTTTTGAGACAGCAAAGAATTGGAAACTAAAAGGATGCCCATAGATTTTGGAATGACTGAACCAATTATGCTATATAAATGTAATGTAATACTACTGTGCTGTAAGAAATGACAAAGGGGAGAGTTTCAGAGAAACATGAGAAGACTTGTATACACTAATGCATAGTAAAATAAATGTTCTCAGTAGAACAATTATTTATATAAAAACAACAATATGATAAAGATGAACATTTTTGAAATGTTCTCTGATCAGCATAATGACCAAACACAATTCCAAAGGTCTAATGATAAATGGTGCTATCTTCCTCTGATAGAGAAGTATAGGGCTTAAGAACACAGAATGAGAATTTTGTTTTGTTTTGTTTTGTTTTTGGACATGGTCCATGCATGATCATGGTCAATGCAGAAATTTATTTAGTTTATAATCATTATAAACTAAAGGGTTTAACTTTTCTTTCATTCTCAATGCAGGGAGGAGGTGTTGTGGTTGAGGTGGGAGAATGAGGAGGAAGATTTTTACTGATTTAAAAAAAATAAAATATAATTTTAAAAAGAACAGCAGCATTAGTTGTTCATCTGTATATCTTTTACAAAATATTCATGCATAGTGTTTGCAAATGTGTGTGTACATAAACTGTATGAAAATGTGATTCATTTTCTAAGGTACTTTTCAGTATACAATGGAAATAGAAACTATGACAACACAGTAATTGTTTACAACAATTGTTGGTATCTTTACAAAGCTCAATAGTCTTTTCATAATTTAGAAAGTAGGTGGCTATTTTGTTTAGTATAAGTAGAAGTCATTTTTATACATTAAAAATGATGAGTTGTTTTATGTATTGCTGTGGACAAAGAATCCATCACCTAATGACCATGAGCATGTATAACCGTATATTGTAATGTCAAGGGATATTACTAAGTGATCCAACTATGGATAATTAATGGGAAAATCTTTACAAGACCATTTTAAGAAGATGTACATGCACTGGGATCTGTACTAAAGAACCTAGATGAAAGCTGACATAATGACTATGTTTTGAGTCTTAGTTACATTACTCTGCCAGTTCTTTGGATGAGAAAATGCCCCATTTCAAAAGAGATTATGGATATTAGAAGCTAACTAATTTTATAGATAATTATTTTTATTACTTTTATATTACATATGCATTATGTTTTGTATTTATAAATATATATTATATAATATTTTTATAATTGCATATTTCATATTATAATTTATTACTTATGATCATTATTTTTAGAGGTTAATTCATTCTATAGATCATTATTTTTCAAAATAGTATAAGAGGCAGGATGGGTTAGAGATAGAAAACAGGCCTTAATCAGTCAGGGATATCTGGATTCATCTTACTTTCACTGTTTCACAGGCCAGACAGAGAGACATGAGGAAAAAAGTACTTTTCTTCTTCTCCCTCCCCCAACCAGAAGACCAATTAAAGATACTTGTTGGACCAATGTCTAGACTAGGACAGGGCAATAAAAGCAGCACAGACTTGTTAGAATAATGTGACCTCAGTATCAGGGCCCCAGAGGGGTAGCCGAAGGCTGTACTGGGTCTGATCACAAATGGAGTTAAAAGAAACCTAAAGATAAAGAAAGAACTTAAGATTATTTTCTTACCCTTCAATTTTGTAGATGAGAAAACTGAGGTCCAGTCAATAGTATTTAGCATATCTTAGATTCAAACCCAGAGCTAGTGACTCTGAACTCTTTCTAGTATAGCTCAGAATATTTACTTCTTTAAAATCTGTGGTTTTTTAACAAGAATAGCACTAAGAGCAAATTAAATTTACTTTAAGATGGATGAACATTGACTGCTCATCTCCACCTACTGGTTTTCTTGGCTTCAAAATTGTATCTTAGAAGGCCTTCCCCAACCCTTTTTAATTCTAGTGCCTTTTCTCTGTTAACTATTCCCTATTTATCTAGTTATATTATATTATATTATATTATATTATATTATATTATATTATATTATATTATATTATATTATATATTACATACGTAATAATATGTTATATTATTATAATATATATATTATATAATAGCCCTATTAGCTAGTTTGTGCTTATTTGTCTGCTTACTCTTTCCCCTCTCCCATTAGATTGTAAGCTCCTTGAGGGCTGGAACTGTCTTTTCTCCTTTTTTCTCTATCCTTAGCACAGTGCTTGGCATATAGTAGGCACTTAATAAATATTTATTGAATGACTTTCTATATCCTTGAAATTTTTAACAGTATGTAGTTTGTACTCTGGGATTTCTTCACAGCTAAATTTAACCATGCTTATAAACCATGTGTCAGTGCCCATGTAAGCTTTACCTAAGTAGCCTTTCTTTGCCATTAGGTTGATAGGAGATGATTAAAAGTATCAGAAAATAAATGGAAGATGGTTGAATACAAGTAGAGAGTTCCCAGCAATGAACAGGAGCAGGGGCCCCCACCTGGGAAATGGGAATGTGTGTTAATTTTCAAAAAAGAGAAAATTGTGGAGTCTGCCAACTGTAGGCTGATGTTCTTTATGTGGATCTCTGCTAAAATTCTAGGCCCTGTATTTGTAAAGTGTTGCAGTGATGGCAATGAACCTGGGGAAATAAATTCTGGGCTTCTGTTTCACATCCCTGGGATGTGGGGGCAGGGAGAGTATTCCAAGCATAGGAAACAATGGGAGCAAGGGCAGGTAAAGGTGAGTGAGCCAGTTTGTTTGCAACACTGAGTACATAAAGAGAAATCATATGAGATAGGGCTAGTAAAGTAAGTTGAAGCCAAATAATTTTAGGAGTGTGGGAGCATGGTACGAAAAATTCTAGTTGACATAGCACCTACCATGCCAATTCCATTGCCAGTGATGATGGTTATGAAGAAGTAAGGACAGAGCTTCTTTTTCTCTCTCTCTTTCCCTCTCTCTCTCTCTCTCACTCTCTCTCTGATTTTCTCTCTGTCTCTTGTTCATCTCTGTCTGTCTCTCCATTCACTTAAGTAGATCTGTTGGCACCCTATTAGATATTCAATATAAAGAGCTATAGTGGATGGGACAATGAGTACTCTTCCCCAACATGTGCTGGTACATCCTACTCACACATGCTCATAGGGATAGCTCTGATCCACAATATTTTGAGCAATTTAAACCAATCCTTAATACTGAGTCTTAACCACTCAACTTCAATGAGATATCAATGAGCTGAATAGCCAGAACAAGCATCCTCCTTAGGACCAATTACAGGAACTCTCCAGAGTCATCTTAAGAAATCAGTTATGGGCTCTTTTGAGAACTCTCCCTCTTTCTAAGTCAGTGCTCAATGAATCAGTGGCATGCTTAGTTCCAGTGTCATAATCATGAAGCCCAATGGCAAGAAGCCAAACATTTATGGCTTTTCACAACCACAATCCAGGAAGTCTTGCAATTTCTTCACAAGGTCATGGTTAAAGAACTCCTTTCTGGGACATTTCAGAGACTCTCCTGAATTTAGGGATGAAGTTGCTTTTAAGACTCATTTAAGAGAGCTTAATATCACAGCACATCAGAAAATTGCAATTGGTGGTTGCAGAAAAACTGTCATCTTTAGTACAGTCTAAATCTTTTTATGTTAAAATCTTTTTATAAGATCCAAGTATAACTAGTATGTGAATTACATAAAAAATTCAGTGTCAAGTATGTGATCTTTATTGCTCAGAGAAGAATTTTTCCTAAGTTAACAAGAAAAATCCATAAAAAGAGTTAAGAAAAAGGATCCCATGAGCCAAACTCTGACCACTATGCACTATGCAATCCTTGAAGACTTAGTCTTCCCAAATGAAATGGTTGGCATATGAAACTAGATAGCAGCAGACTTATAAAAATCCAGTTGGATAAAAGACCAGAGAATAATAAGAAATACAATATAGAGACATTTCCTGATATTTATAAGAAGTTGACAAAGATGGTAAAGTTGAATTTCCAGAATTCCAAATATAAATGCAGAAATGATTAAAATCCATTATTCATTTTTAAAAGGAGCTAATAATGTACATGTCCAAGCTTTTCATAGAGCCCTTATATCTACTTAATCAATTCATGAAAATGTGACAATCACTTTATGGGAATGATTATTTATTTATGGAAATAAAATCAATCTTTTTTTTTCCAAACATGGAGTTCTAAACACCGGCATCTTTTAACTTTTTATCTCATCAAGTGAACCCTCTGGAGTAAATAAGAACCTTACTTTGCTGAGATCTTTCATGCTACTCTCACTTTCTCCTTTTGGGTGACTTCCCATGTAGATCCAGAACTCCCAGAGCAGCACATACCTACAACATACTCTCCCTATATAATCAATTACCTTTCTTTTCATTCTGTTGTGCTCAAAAAACCAAGTCAGTGTCCAACCACTATCCTATGCTGCTTACATTCCCAATCCTGCTCTTATCATATTTATTTATTTATTTATTTATTTTGCTTTTTTTTTTTTTCTTTTCTTTTCTGAGGCAATTGAGGTTAAGTGACTTGCCCAGGGTCACACAGCTAGGGACTGTTAAGTGTCTGAGACCAAATTTGAACTCAGGTCCTCCTGAGGGTTGGTGCTCTATCCACTGCGCCATAATTATTATTTTTTTAAATAAATTTTTGTTTCTATCTTTTATTTTTAACATCAGTCAAAACACATTAAGTACCAGCTATGTGCTAGCACTATGCTAAGTATTGGAGATGCAAAGAAAGGCAAAAGGCATTTGAATTTCCCACTATGTTCTGCAAAGCTCTCCCCATCTCCTTCCAGAAAGGCATCCTTAATGATGAAGAATATATAAGAGAATGAAGAGTTAAGTAAGACTGATTAATACATTTGTGAATAATTTATTTTCTATTTTTATTTTCTTCAAAATGGCACAGGGTATGGAAGAAATTGTCCCAGATCATCCTATCCTTCCACCTGTTTCTCTCTTTTCCTTCCAACATTACAGTGTCCCTGGTTTCCCTATATTGTCTTCTTTGATATTTTCAAACATGGTATTCTTTGCTAAGGGATCACTTCTCTGCCATCAGCTCCATACTTCCTTATTTCAATAAATGGTGTTCTAATCACTCACACAGACTCTAAATTTCTGAGTCATCTTTTACTTGTTTGTGACTTCACCCTGCATACAATCATTCCCCAAGCTTGTACCCACCTTTTATTCTCTATTCTCAGTTACCTATTATTTCATGCCCTTCCAATATGAAGGCTCTCTTAATTGGTCTTCCTGTGTCTTGTCTTTATCCCTTCTGCTCTAGAATGCACAGCTGTTGTATTTATGCCTTCTTGTAGAACCAGACCCATTTCAGCACTCCTATATATAGGAACTTCCAATAGCTTTCTATCATCTACCAGATTAAGCAAAAACTCTTCCCTCTTTTTCATTACCATCTTCACTTGGACCCAATCCATTTTTCCAGCATTATCTTCCTATGGAGAAGTATCATAGGAAGATGTATAAAGAGTGACATTTTGAGTCAGGAAATCCTTGGTTTAAACCCTTGGTCATACAGTGTGTGATCAAAAACAAATAGTGCACCAGGTACATCACAGATAAGTGACCATTCTGTGTCCTCTAGCTGATAAAATTATCAGCTTGAGCAAACAGCAACAACAAAACAAACAAAAAACTCCTTCATAAGTCACCCCAAGGTCCTGGCAATAAATGGAGTTAATTTTCCAAGGAATAGACTAGCTAAGTATGGGGAAGCTTATTGTGATGTTTCCTTGTTATTTAGTTGTTTTCAATCATGTCATACTCTTTGTGACCCCATTTGAGGTTCTTGGCAAAAATATTGAACAGTTTGCCATTTCCTTCTTGGTCTCATTTTATAGATGAAAGATTAAAGCAAAATGGGTTAAGTGACTTACTCAGGATAACACAGTTAATAAGTGTCTGCGGCTAGAATTGAATTCTGGGCTTCCTGACTCTAAGTCCACAGCTTTATCCAGTGTGCCACCCAGCAGCCCAAGCAGTGTACTGCTGGGCCAAAATTTAGGAAGCTTCTCTCTACTTTTAGCTTCTGATTTCACTTGCAATTCTCAGCTAAGTTTACTCTCTATGAAGAAAAGCAGGTTCCATCATCTTTTTTCTCTTATCTGAATGTACAGAAGCTTAGTCTTCAATTTTTAAACCTTCCACATAGTCAATAACAGGCTAGGGAAAACCCTTAGCTACTTTTCTTTCACCTAAAGAGCCTGTCACTTCTTTGACCCTTGGCTGTATGTAGACCATTTCTCATCACAAAAAGTATCTTTGCCCCCATGGGCCAAGCTCTTTTGGAACTTAGATGAACTAGTTAGTAATTGTTAAGCAATACACCTACATATCATCTGTCTTCAACTTCTCC
>JAJPUD010002384.1:313566-326447 GCA_023553655.1 Myrmecobius fasciatus | reverse complement strand
AATCCTTAGATTGTCTCTCCTGGATCTGTTTTCCAAGTCAGTTAATTTTCCCAGGAGATATTTCATATTTTCTTCTATTTTTTTATTTTTTTGTTTTTGTTTGACTGATTCTTGAAGTCTCATTGAGTCATTCATTTCAATTTGTTCAATTTTAATTTTTAAGGTATTATTTCCTTCAGTTATCTTTTTTAGCTCCTTTTGTAACTGGCCAATTGAATTTTTTGGTTCATTGCATTCTTTTTTTCCATTTTGCCAATTTTATTTTTCAGTGAATTGTTGTCCTTTTCCAATTCACTAATTTTATTTTTTCAGTGAATTGTTATCTTTCTCCAATTCACTATTTTTATTTTCCAGTGAGTTGGCGACTTTTTCCAATTCACCACACTTATTTTCCAGTTTTTCCCATCTCTGTTGCAGGGCGATGTTTCCTTCTTGCACTGTTCTCAGTTTATTTCCCCAATCTTCTTCTAGCTATCTTTTGAGATTCTTTATGCAATCTTCCAGGTAAGCCTTCTGAAAGGGATACCAGCTTAAGTCCACCTTTGTGGCTTTATCTGGGATTGTTTTCAGAATCTCAGGATCTGGGGACTGCTCTAGTTTCTCTTCGTAAAAGCTGTCTATGGTGAGAGCTCTCTTCTTCTTGCTCATGATGTTTAGCTGAGGTATCAGTCACCAGCAGGGAATTCTGCAGCCTCAGCAGCAGCAGCTGTAGCAGTGGCAGCAGCAGCAGAAGGGATTTCAATTTGCCCTGGGGCAGTTTGCCAAGTTGACTTCCGGTCTGGGGCTGATCTGGCTAGATCTGCACTAGGACCACACTTTCAGCTGCTCTCAATCCACCCTTTATCAAAGGTAGACCTGCCAAAGCACCTGCCCGCAAGCAGAGCAAAGTGGCCCAAGGGTCTCCCAGGGACTTCCTGGCAGCCTAAAATCTTCTGGTCCGTCCCAGCCCTGGACTTGCACCCCCGCTGTGCACTGGCATCTCGAGCGCCGGCAGCTGCTCGATCCCCTGCCCATCTAAAACTGACCTCAGAAGTTCTTTCAAAGTAGATATTTGATAGAATTGCATTGTAGTCCAAGTGTTTGGTGAAGCCCTCACTCCAGAACCAGTTCAGAGGCTCAGTTTGTCTGTGTCTGAGGGAAGGTCTCATGAGCTTACAGAGAACGCTGTCTGCAGTTCACCATCTTGAATGTACCCTATTTTTTCAAGTTTTACATGAACACTAATACTTCAGTTACCCAACCTATCTTAAATAATAATTCTAAAGTAATGTTCAATAGATAGAATTAATGGATATTTCAGAAGCTTTAGAAGTAGTCAGATGCTCAAAATGCATTTTAGGAAATGCTTTTGCAACCCTTTCTGCTTTTGAACTAATCAATTCCTCATTCACCTAAATGGTCAGAGCACTGCTCATCCCCAAATCCTCAGCAGGAAGTTGTTCATCTCTAAGTGCATCAAGACCTGGGGACCAGAAACGCTGATTTAATGGGCAGATGGAATTTTTAAACAATAATTAGTGACAGGCACATTATGGCCAGGTCTGCTTAGAAAGAACACCACCAAATAAAAAAAAAGAAATGGTCAATGGATTGTTATTGCAACAAACAAATCAAATCAACTGTATGGCTCCTCCCCCTTCCCCACTAGTTATCTATCAATGAAGTCATGATTAAGATGCCTGAAAAATGTGGGTTTGACTGAGGAGGGGAGGACAATGAGCGAAAGAGTCACTTCAGTTGCTGCATGCACACAGTTGTTAAAAATTGAATCTTATGTATTATTTGTAATTTTCCAGCATAGAGAAAATATAGCCGGTGTGGGATGATAAAGAAAATAAAAAGGCTACAAATCTAATTACACATTGGTTCTACTGACAATGCTTGTTCTAGAGCTTCATAGTCAACACATCCTGAGCCATCTGGATTTAGACTTTCTTCTGCTTTTGTGCTCCTGTGATCATCATTTCACTTTATCAATATATAATCAGGAGTCATTAATATGTTGCCAGAGCACCATGATTAAAAAGCAGGAGGTGAATGTTTACAATTCTTTAATGACATATTTGTGGGCCTTAAGAAAGCATGCAGAAGCAGAAGTGTGTATGTGTGTGTGTGTGTGTGGTGTGTAGTTCTGTGTGTATAGTTGTTTGGAGAACATACCTTATATGACTAAATATGAGGTATGAGAAATGATCACAAACAAAGAAAAAAGAGCAATAATTGTAGCATGTTTTCATTTTATATACTCCTAAAGGAATAAAAAATAATGTAAACTAAATAGATTTTAAAAGAAAACTCAAAGGAATCTTAAAAAAAAACCAAGTAGCCTTGAATTCTTAGGTCTTGAAATACCCATGTCTCATTCTGGACTCTTACTTTTGACTCTAGCATTTTAGTTTTCCCTAATTTGTATATATTTCCCAATAACCTCTCAATGATATTTTCAGATAGCTGAACTTCATAAAAAGGGGAAGGAAGCTTAGAAGTTATCTAATACCCCCAGCCTTTTTTTTAACAGATGAGGAAATTGAGTCTGAAATATATTAAATGACTTCCCAAGGTCACACAAGTGGGATTTGAACCCAAGCTCTCTAAATCCAGATTAAAATCATTTTTACTTTAACATATTTCTCACATTTGCTCTATCATAAATATAATATTTACTCTATCATATCCTATTATATTCAGATGTTGACATCTATTCTCTCTTTTCTCCCCAAACTTCTGCTACTATATACTTCAAATAACTTAATCTGATACTTAACTGAATTCATCTATTTGTGGGACACATAATAGATGTTTAATAAATTTCTATTGATTGATCAATATGACATCTCCAACAGGGATATTACCCTGCGCTCTTTTCATTCTTTAGGATTTTTATCCATTTATTTCCTTAAAATTTCCATAGAGAATTTATCCAATTGAATACAATGAAATTAACTAACAGGTCTTATAGTATCAACTTTATGTGAAGTATGCAAGGATGTTCTCTTTGTTTTTTTATTATTATTAAAGCTTTTATTTATAGAACATATGAGGAATTTTTATACATTGACTTTTGCAAAACTATTTTTGTTCCAAAATTTTCCCCTCCTTCCCCCCACCCCCACCCCTAGATGACAGGGAGTCTAATACATGTTAAATATGTGAAAATATATGACAAATGCAATATATGTATACATATCTATACAGTTATCTTGATGCTCAAGAAAAATAAGAAAAAAAAAAAAAAAAAAAAACGTACCACAGATACCGATCTAACGAAAGCAAACATTCACAGAAAGTGTTAAAATGCTATGTTGTGGTCCGCACTCAGTTCCCACAGGACTTTCTCTGGATGTATATGACTATCTTCATCACTGAACAATAAGAACTGGTTTGAATCACCTCATTGTTGAAGAGAACCATGTCCATCAGAATTTATTATCATATAGTCTTGTTGCTGTGTATAATGTTCTCCTGGTTCTGCTCATTTAACATATTTAACATCTCCAGGCCTCTCTAAAATCATCTTGTTGGTTGTTTTTTACAGAACAATAATATTTCATAACATTCATATACCATAATTTATTCAGCCATTCTCCAATTGATGGACATCCATTCAGTTTCCAGTTTCTTGCCACTACAAAAAGGGCTGCCACAAACATTTCTGCACATGTGGGCCCCTTTCCCTCCTTTAAGATCTCTTTGAGATACAAGCCCAGTAGAAACACTGGGTCTAAGGATATGCACAGCTTAATAACTCTTTGAGCATAGTTCCAAATTGCTCTCCAGAATGGTTGGATCTGTTCACAGTTCCACCAACAATATATCAGTGTCCCAGTTTTCCCACATCCCCTCCAAAACTCGTCATTTTCTTTTCCTGTCATCTTAGCCAATCTGACAGGTGTGTAGTGATATCTCAGAGTTGTCTTAATTTGCATTTCTCTGACCAATGGTGATTTGGAGCACCTTTTCATACAAATAGTTTCAATTTCTTCATCTGAAAATTGTCTACTCATATCTTTTGACCATTTATCAATTGGAGAATGGCTTGAATTCTTATAAATTTGAGTCAATTCTCTATATATTTTAGAAATGAGGCCTTTGTCATAACCTTTGAATGTAAAAATGTTTTCCCAGTTCATTGCTTCCCTTCTAATCTTGTCTGCATTCATTTTGTTTGTACAAAAACTTTTTAATTTGATATAGTCAAAAGTATCTATGCTGTGGTTAATGATAATCTCTACTTCTTCTTTGCTCACAAATTCCTTCCTCCTCCACAGATCTGAGAGGTAAAGGGATGGTCTCTTTGTTCATGACAATTAGGAAGAACATACATTACAATGACTACTTATGGACTAATATCCATTAGTCCATGAGTTTAAAGTCATGACAAAGCCAGTTGTAACAATACACTATGTAGAAAGAGAACTGGATTTGGAATTAGAATCATGGATTCTGATCCCAACTTTGCAATTTACTATGGCTGTGATCTTGGTCTAAGCCTCAGCTTCCTCAAAATGAGGAGGTTTGATTAGACACCATCTAAGATGCTACCTGATTCTAAATATATGAACTCTTCATGTATTGTGTCATTTTTGAGATATATCCATTTGTTGAGAAAAGAAAAATATGTTCATCTTTGAGTTATATCTCCCTGAATCCCTGACAGGTTTAAAGAGGAAATTTTATTGAAAATGATTATTCTTTCCCCTTACATAGGTCCATAAATATTAACTACACTACTGAAACAGGTTGTTTGAAACATTTTGTTTTATTTTATTGACTTTAGCAGTTAATTCAAAATGATCAGCCCAGGTTTACAAATTGATTATTGCGTCCAGAGCTGAAAGACATTTTAGGAATTGCCTTTATAACATAGGCTTATCTACTGACATATTGTATTTCAAATATGAGATAGAGATTCCCACTTACCTGGGATTTTTTTTACAAGGTTCATCTCAATGCAATCATTCATTAGCCAATGAATTAGAGGGTTAAATAGCATTTCAAACACAAAAGGAAGTTAAATTTTTGTGAGACTGACTAATGTAGAAAAAAGCACATTAGATATCGAATAGAGACCTGAGTTTAAATCATGATTCCAAATCTTTTAACTTGTGTGACCTTAAGCAAGTCATTTAACATCTCTCTGTGCTTCCAATGTTTTATGCGCTAAAAGTAAGAGCTGGACTAGCTGATCTCTTCCAACTTTAAGTTCTATAACATATTCAAGGAAAATTCAGTTCTTGTTGCAATGACTGTGACAGAAGGAAGGTTTTCTTGTACCCTATAGAGCCAGAAAAAGGAGAATTTAGACAATTGTTACTGAAAATGATGACGTATTCAATATCCATAGGTTGCTCATATACTGACTTTGTCTTCCACTGTATGTCCATAACTGAAAGGCAGATGGGATAAATTCTAATGTCACCCACTCCATAACTGTCATAATGAACTTGGTCATTATTCCTTTCTTGCTACAGCATATAAATGTATACCTATATGTTCTCAATATTTGTTCTGCTGATTTATGAATAATTTCCCAATAAATTAACAGTTCATGTCCATTAGAAAGATTGTAAATTGCAATGACTATTGATGGACTAATTAGTCCATGACTTTAGAGTCATGACAAAGCCAGCTCTAACAATACAATATGCAGAAAGAGAAGTGGATTTGGAATTAGAATAGTGGATTCTGATCCCAACGTTGCCACTTACTATGGCTGTGATCTTGGTCTAAGCCTCAGCTTCCTCAAAATGAGGTAACAAATTCAAAGAGTAAGTTGATTTGATATGTTGACAGAATTGATACATTTTTAAACATTGTATGTATGTAGGAAAGCATTTGCTTTCTAACTGTTTTGACACTGTAGAAACATGTTTAAAGATACATTATGCCTCTCTAGTTATTTTGTAAATATACATAGATTGACAAAATTTCTTAGAAAATTTAAAACTAATAGTAATAAAACCTTGTAATAATATGTGATAAAACCATGTCATATTAGCAATCCTTCTTCTGAGCAGTTTATTATAATAATGGATGGATTGCCTTGAAACATGATTAATATGAGTGAAAACTAAGCATTTGAGAACAAAGTTCCTAGATGGTAGGGATCCATCTGTGCTGCTAATCCAGGAATTTACATCACACTCTCCTCAGATCCAAAGAGATAAACTCTTAAAATTAGAAGTAACATTACGTTATTTAAATTTCAATACAAACTACTAAACTTACTAACTATATTAATTAATATTGATGCATAAAATTATAATTATAATGAATGAATTTCAACACATAAAACATCAAAGCATCTTTTCAATCACTCCAAAAGCCATGAAGTGTTTTCTATCCATTCATATTCATTTTTCCCTCTTTTCTCTAGATTAGCATATATACTCTACTATGGTCATACAATCTCTAGTTTTGTCTTGGCAGATAAAGCACCAAGTATTTTATGTTTCTTCAGTTATTTTAAATGAAATGTCTCTAATCTTTTCCTGCTGTGTTTTGTTGGTGATATGTAGAGATGCTGATGATTTATGTGGTTCTATTTTATATTCTACAACTTTACTGAAGTTGTTCATTGTTTCAACTCATTTTTTAGTTATTTTCTAAGGATACCATCATCTTATCTGCAAAGCACAGTAGTTTGCTTCCTCGTTACTTATTTTTATTTCCTCAATTTCTTTGTCTTTTTGCTATCAGTAGCATTTCTTGTACAATATTCACCAATGGTGGTGTTAATGGGCATTCTTGCTTTACTCCTGATCTTTTTGGAAAGCCTCAAGTTGCTCCTCATTACAGATGATGCTTGCTCTTGGTTTTACTTTTAAAGAAAGATTCCTTTGATTCTTCTGCTTTGTAGTGTTTTTAATAGGAGTGGGTGTTGTATTTTGTAAAAAAAAAATCAACATTTTTTGAGATAATCATATGATTTTTGTTAATATTGTTCATATAGTCAATTACACCGATAATTTTTTCTGATATTAAACCAACTCTACACTTCCTAGCATAAATTCCACCTAGTAATATTGTAGGATCTTTTTATATATTGTCAAACTCTACATCCTAGTATTTCATTGAAATTTGTTTGCATTGATATTCCTTAAGCAAATCATTATATAGTTTTCTTTCTCTATTTTTGCTCATTCTGGTTTAGGTATCAAAACCAAACTTATTTCATAAAAGGAATTTAGCAGGACACCTTCTCTACCTAATTTTATGTAGTTGATTGGAATCAATTATTCTTTAAATGTTTGGTAGAATTTACCTGTTAATATATCCTATTCTGAGATTCCCTCCACCTCCTCCCCCATCCCTTAGTAAACAGTTGATGATAGCTTCTCTTTTTTTTTTCCTAAGATAGGGTTATTTAATTTTTTTCTGAATTTTTTTTATTTTTGTAAATAGTTGTCATTTTTAGATCACTATAATTTCATCTTTATTGATAGTTCATTCACTTCTTTCATTTTTGATCTTGGTAATTGGTGTTTCTTTTTTTCTTTTTTTTATTTTAAATTAATCCCTGATATTTTTTAATAAAAAAAAATTTTATTCACTAGACGATCTTTTTTGTTTTACTTTCAACTTTATTAATCATTTCTTGGATTTTCAGGCTTTCCATCTTTGTTTCACTGGGGGATTTTTAAGTTTATTTAATGAATATATTTTTTACTTGGTATTTTTGCAGTTTTTTTTTAATTGCATGCACAATTCATTGATCTGTCCTGCTTCCCACAAATTTTGTTACATTGTCTCATTGTTGCCATGCTTTTTAATGAAATTATTGATTGTTCCTGTGATTTGTTCTTTGCTTCCCTCATTCTTTAGAATTAAGTTTTTTAGTTTCCAATTAATTTTTAATCTATGCTTCCGGGGCTTTTTACTGAATGTGATTTTTATTACATCGTGATCTGAAAATAACACATTTGCTATCTCTGCTTTTCTCCATTTGATTGTGAGGTTTTTAATCCACTAACCCAGGGTCAATTTTTGTAAAAAAGCTTACTCCTTTCTAGTTCCATTCTGTTTTTCTGTTTTCATGTTTAACTTTGCAAGACTGTTTATCTTCTGGGATAACAAGTTTTGGATAGTTGCAGTTTCATGCACAAATGATCTTTTTTATTGTACTGTCATAAAAATGCTTGCTTTATTCAATAAATTAAAATTACACACGTGAAATCAAGCAAAAAAATTACATATTAGCCAAAAAAGCAAAAAAGAGAAAACTATTAAAGAAATATTCTATTCATTTTTTAAAAGTTATTCTTACTTATTCATGCCTAGTTATTTATCATTGCTTTTTAAGGTCCCTCACTAGTGTAATTTTACTATCTATTTACAACTGTAATTCATCTAAATTTTTCTTTAAATAATTTAAGTGCTATGTTATTTTGATGTGTTTATACTTAGTATTGATATTACTTCATTGTCTATGATTATTCTTAGAAAGATGTCATTTTCTGCCTTATTCCTATTTTTCTGAGATCATGACTGGTCTTTGCTGTTGTTGTTCAGTTATTTTTCAGTCGTATATGACTTTTTATGAGCCCACTTGAGTATTTCTTTACTAAGATACTGGAGTTGTTTGAAATTTTCTTCTCAAGTTCATTTTACAGATGATGAAACTGAGACAGAGTTAACTTGCTAGTAAAGGGCTAAACAACTAATGTGTCTAAGGCAAGATTTGAACCCAGAAAGAGGACATAAAATATAAAAAGAGGACTCTGAGCTCCCTTTCTTAATGAAATCTACAGTCTTAGGATTTATTGTGTCATCATAGGCTGGTAGAAGAAAATTTTAATCAGGAATTTAGGAGACAGTATGGATCAGGATGGCAAAGAACAGAGGATCCTGAATTTCAAAGATTCCTTCTAATACTACCTGTACAAATAATTAAAAGTCATTTACTATCATCGGCCTCATTTTTCCTCAGTTTGAAATGAGAGATCTGAATTGTGATAATGGGCAAAAAATGAGCCAATTTAATTAAGATAAAATGATTGGTTAGTTATCTGGCACCATACAGTCAAAATAATCAGATCATTGTTTTAATTTTCCTCCCCTTTCCATATAGCTACTTTGACATTTTGTAAGCATAAATTATAAATAGATTATATCTCTACAACATGAAAACATTGATATGTTTCCAGTTTCATCAAAATGTTTTATTAATTAAAGAAAAAAGAATTGTTCTGATCTCTAGTCCAATTCTGAAAGGATTTTGCTCCATTTCCCCTTAATGCACTGAGTTTCTTTTGCTAAATATTTTATGTGACTTCTATGAAAATTTTTAGCATATCCATTGTGGATTCTAATATATACTGACCATGTGAATCTTACTCTGAGGTTTGTAGTGGATTTATGACTTTGTCTAACAAAGTGAACTTTCCAGATTTTGGTTAGAGGGTAGCTGTTTAAGCCCTGGTAATTAATGTAATCTTCCCATCTTTAGCAGTTCTCATAATGTCCGATCATTTGGCTTTGAAAACTAAGTTTTATTATCATGTTCATTAACCTATGTGCTCTGGAACAAGCTTCTGAAAATAAAGATTTGATGATAGTTTCTTTTCTGTCAATTTATTAAAATTGTTGGATGGGTTATATGTGTTTTGTTTTAGTCACAAGGCTTCCACTCCTATCTTTTCAATGCCTCTGTTATTGAATTCATAGCCATGTAATTTTCTTGCTAGTTAGTAGCTATTTTGTTTGTTCATCTGGCAATGTGAATCTATACCTGTCCAAGTCTAAAAGTTAGTAATGTGAGCAAATCAGTCATAAAGGTTCATGATATATTATAAAATCTTGATATGTTGTCTAGGCAGAATCTCTGCTTCTGTCCAATTGGTCACTGTGGGTAATCTGGAAATTCTGTAGTAGGTATACCTGGTTTTTATGAGTAAAATGATATTTTAAATAAAGTATCATAGGAAACTATTTAAAATTTTTAAATTTAGTTTACTCAATATTATATTTATGTCAGATTTTAAACCCTCTTGACTTGGTTAAGAATAATTCAAAGTGTGTATTTTAGACTTTTTTAGGGCATCAATAATAATTAATATCTTAGGTCTGCATATCCAAAGTGCTCTGAGAAGGAAGCTAAAGACACATTAACTACAAATTATTAATCATTCTGATACCTATGCTCTTTAAAATATTAATGTTCTTAGAGGTATAACTTTCACAGAAGAACCATAACTAATTTTTTTTTCTTTTTTAAGCACCTAAAATTTAAGAATTCAACATAATAGAGGCATATATTTAAGAAATGGGATTACAAAGGACTCCAGAAATCTGAAAATAACCAACTCTTGTTGTTTTACAAAATTAATTTTTTCCAAACAAGGCAGAACAGGCAGGAAGACTACATCCATTTTTTTTCCAGTGGATCCATATTATGCATAATGCCATAGAGCAATGACTGCTTTGTTTTATGAGGCTTGAATGTGATATGCCCAACCTCAGAAAGAGATGGGCTTTACATCTTTCTATGCATCCTTCTTTAATCAGTTAAAGAGGACAAAGATTTCATTCTTAGCCAGTCATGATATGGACATAAGGGAGAGTGCATAAAACTGATTGGACAAATGAGCTTGAAATTATCACCCCTTTGTGAAAATCTCTCAAAGTATGTACCCCTTTGATGACAGGTTGGATATATATTATTTTATAGGATTGGACTTGCAAGGTTAATGCTAAAAATAACATTTTCTCCTAAATACATATTTGCAATTAGAGTCAATTTCAGCTTTGTGAGAGATGCTGATCCAGTTTTTCTACCTCTGTGCTTAACACATAGAAACTGCTTCATAAATGTTTGATAAATTGAACTTATGAGATTAGCTTGACTTTAGAATTGCAAATTACGTGGCAAAGTTGAGTAGGATTATCGTAATCATTGCTATGTGCATTATATAATTCATGTAGCTAGAAGTTACCCATATCTAGAATATACTCACATCTTACATTCTTTATCTCAGAATCCTCCTCTTCCCTTCAAGACTCAATTCAAATATAACATCTTCTGTGAAATCTCCCTGACTTTCATACTTATTAGTATTTTTCTTTTCTCAATTTTCTCAATATTATACTATTACAAATAGTAAACATATATGAACTAAAGAAGAGTCATGGGAAAGCCTATTAGAAATGTCTCTCAAGACAAAAATCAATCCATCAATCAATATATTTTAGACATGGTCAGGCAATTGATTCTGAACTAGCTTAATTACACTGTTTTAACTGCTCCATGTTCTTCATCTCTCCCACAAGGATATTATACAAGATTCTGCTGATTATTTTTGATCAAATGAGATAATGAATATCACGTACTTTAAAATTATAAAGTATTATGCATTACATAAATGTGAGTGAGGAGCCACAAAAAAAATAATATTTTGCAGCTAGGATTAAGAAAGGGGGAAAAAGGGAAACTACTAATCATTTACTTGAAAAGCATTTTTAAATATTTACTATATCCCTGGACTGGGCACTCTTTTCTACTCAATTATCTTTGTTTTATACCCAGACTTGAGAAATGATTTTTTCCAATTCATTGTTAATCATTTCTGAAGTCCCATTTCTCTGTCCAATTTGGCACCAAAAGCACTTCCATATTCACAAATAATTAATGAGTAGCCTTTTGTTCATTTTATAAACCATATTATACTGTTCCTTGATGAGTATGAAAAAGATACTATAGTTACTAAGTTAAAGAAATTTAGTGTCTTGTTGGTCTTGAAACCCTGATTTTTTTTTTTTTTTGCTTTTCCAATCACTGGGCTGCCAAAAAGAGGCAAAATGCAGCAGGTATGTAGCACTAGCATTAAAATTCCTTTATTGTGTTTTCAACAATCACAAATCTTTCATTAGTCATTTACTAATTGTGTAATTGTTTGACTTTCAATTTCTATATCTTTAAAATGGCTGCATTTGACAATGTAGTGTATAAATTATCTTTCATTTTTAACATTTTATAGTTATGTGATTATCATGTATTTGCATGTACATGTATCTAAAAGAAAGATGCTCTGACTGAAGAATAAGTCCACCCTGTTGAGAGATATTTTAAAATTTATTGCAAACTAACTTCAATACTGTTTTTCCTAATATATCCTATTTCATGTGAGCAGGTAATTAATTGTCTTGAGATAGTTTTAGAGACATATACTATGATTTTATGAGTATTTTCGATATACATTTCTTTTGTATTTTATTTTAATTTATATAATATATCCTCCAGTTACATTCAAAACATTTTTTTACATTTGTTTTTAAAATTTTTGAGTTTCAGGTTCTCTCACTTATTCCCACCCACAATTAAGAAACCGCATGTGAAGTTATGTAAAACATTTCCATAAAAACCAAGTTGTAAAAAATAAAACATAAATCTCCCATCTTAATGAAAACAAAAACCTTAAGAAAAAATAAGTTTAAGAGAAAGAGAGAGAGAATGCTTCAAACTGTATTCAGATACAATCAGTTCCTTCTCTGAGTATGGATAAGGTTTTTCATCATAAATCCTTCAGAGTAGTTGTAAATGATTGTACTACTGAGAATAGCAAAATCATTTACAGCTGGTCATCCCAGAATATAGCTCTTACTTTGTATACAATACATTTCACTAGTAGTGTTGTTGTTGTTGGGTCAAAAGATATGCATGAATTTATAGCCCTTTGAGCAAATATGATATTTTTGATAATTTGTCAATTGAGGCATGACATTTTTATGAATTTGGCTCAGTTCCCTTTATGTGAAATGAGACCTTATCAGAAAAACTTGCTTCAAAAAAATTTTTATACTTACTATTGCTCATTTATTCTCTCTCTCTCTCTCTCTCTCTCTCTCTCTCTCTCTCTCTCTCTCTCTCTCTCTCTCTCTCTCTC
>JAJPUD010002384.1:287320-303870 GCA_023553655.1 Myrmecobius fasciatus | reverse complement strand
TCTTTCTTTCTTTCTCTTTCTTTCTTCCTGTCTTTCTTTCTTTCTCTTTCTTTCTTCCTGTCTTTCTTTCTCTCTATCTTTCTCTTTCTCTTTCTTCCTCCCTGCCTCCTTTCTTTTTCTCTTCCTTTCTTCCTTTCTTTTTCTCTTTCTTTCTTCCTTTCTTTTTCTTTCTTCCTTTCTTTTTCTCTTTCTTCCTTTCTTTCTTTCTCTCTCTTTCTTCCTTTCTTTTTCTCTTTCTCTCTTTCTTTTTCTCTTTCTATCTTTCTTCCTTCCTTCCTTCCTTCCTTTATTCCTTCCTTCCTTCCTTCCTTTCTTCCTTCCTTCCTTCCTTCCTTCCTTCCTTTCTTCCTTCCTTCCTTTCTTTCTTCCTTCCTTCCTTTCTTTCTTTCTTCCTTTCTTCCTTTCTTTCTTCCTTTCTTCCTTTCTTCCTTTCTTCCTTTCTTCCTTCCTTCCTTCCTTCCTTCCTTCCTTCCTTCCTTCCTTCCTTCCTTCCTTCCTTTCTTTATTCTCTTTGCATTGGCCACATTCTAGAGTCCAGATCCTTGGGAAAGATAATAAATGGTTGGACATATCCAGATTCAGATATAGCGCATATTAAATTCAGAGAAATTGACAAATTGACAAAGTTGTGTTTTCTTCCTTTCCTTTCTTTATACATAAGTATCTTTGTCCATTCATCCATATTCTTATTGTATAGCATTTATGAAGAAGCCTGACTAGGTAATGATTTTCACTTCATAGAAGGGCTCAGTCTTGATTACTGTAGCACTATTTTGATCTAAGGCTGAAATTAAATATTCAGATGGCTCACAGACAATTAATTCAACTATTTTCTCCTTAGTTATTGATATATATGTATATATACACAAATGTATGTATATATATATACATATATATACATATGGCTAATATTAATTCACTGTTTTGATTTCCAAATGTTTAATAATTATAACAGCAGAAAATAAGGGATTTATTTAAATATCTTAATAAGAAATTGAATCAGAAAAACTGAATCAAAATAAAATAAATGGTAAAAAGTCACTTTAAATTGGAAAGTATTTCACAAAATATTAAAATTTTATTTTTTAATGAGACATAAATCTCATTGGCAAGTGGAACAAATGTAGGAGAACACTTTGGACTTTGCCATGGTTAAATAATATTTTACATTTTAAATAAGTTTTTAGAAATTGCCTATGGAGCACTAAGATAAATTAGTGAGTTTATTTCATAGGGATATAAAAACTCAGATTTGGAAAACTTCTCAGTTTGATTGTAGTCCAAACACACTACTACTATGTATCTTCTTTAGAAAAATTCCCTACAAATAGCCTCTGATTTAAGACCTCTAGTTAGAGGTAGTAAACTATTCAATTTTGGAATAGTTCTAATTATAAGATTCTCTTTTCCAGGGTTAAATTTACACAATTTCTTTTCATTGCCATTATAAACCATTGTTTCAAGTCCCCAACCACCTTGCTTGCCTTTCTTTGAATATTTTGAACATATTCTGACTTGTCAATATTCTTCAAATGTTTCATGTCTTCATTTCAAGAGTAGTTGATCAGTTCCTGGCCAAAGTAGAGTATAGTAGAATAATCTTTCCTTTCATCCATTGGGCCCATTCATTTAAAAATGCCCAATTTTGCATTGCATTCTGTATTTCTTTGTTCATCTCTTTTCCTTTTTATTATTTTTGACTATCTCATTACATGTTTGATTCATATTGTATTTGCAGTCCATGGACATCCCATGCTTTTATCACATGAGCTACTTTCCATTTGTATCTTCCTAAGCCTGTACTTCAGATTATTTTTTTTTATCTAAATACAACCCTTTATATGTGTACTTATTAAACATTTTAATAAAATTAATTCATTATTTTAACCTGTTGCGATAGAGATATTTTCTGATAATTTTTTGGTCAATACCTATAATAACTATCCTTCCCAGACAGAGGTCATCCACAAATTTGATTCGTGTGCCAACTGTATCTTAATACAAAATTGTTAATAAAAACAGTGAGTGCAATAATGCCATGAGCAGAGACCTGAAGCACTCTATTAAAGACTTCAATTTGATAATAATCCACTAAATTTGACTAATTCTTAATCTAAACTGTCTTAACTCAATAATTATACATTACATATTTCTTCATCTAATCTATAAATATATTTTATAAAACTTTTCCAAACATCATGCTGAAATCTAGATATTGATTTATGTTATCAAAAGTTTAGCAAACTTGTAAACAACTAAAATAAGGTAATCTTGCATGTCATATGCAGGTGAAACAGATAATTGATTGCATTTTTTTTATCATTTTTCAACCAGTGTTTTGCAATTGTGCTTATACAGCAGATATTTAAGGAATATGTTTCAACAATAAAAAAATGGAAAAGTATATTTTTTACCAGGATTTGTTTTGCTTGCTGGCAATAACATGAGTGATTCTAAGGAAATCTTTAGTTAGGTGGTGAGAAAAGAAGACCATTGTCTAAGAAAATAGATGGACATGCCACACAGGAGCAGACTAAACAATATGGGTCAGAACAATATGGTTTGACAGTAGTGATAACAGATTTTTTTAAAACTTTATGTCCTGCTTTTCCTTAAAATAGTCGGTAGCATCTATTTAAAACCATCAGCTAGCATCATATGTAATGGTGATAAACTGGAACCATTCCCAAATAGATCAGGGGTGAAACAAGGTTGCCCACTATCACCATTACTATTCAATATTGTATTAGAAATGCTAGCCTTGGCAATAAGACAAGAAAAAGAGTTTAAAGGAATTAGAGTAGGTCATGAGGAAACCAAATTATCACTCTTTGCAGATGATATGATGGTCTACTTACAGAACCCTAGAGAATCAACTAAAAAACTATTAGAATTAATCCACAACTTTAGCAAAGTTGCAGGATACAAAATAAATCCACATAAATCATCAGCATTTTTATACATCACCAACAAAATTCAACAGCAAGAGATACAAAGAGAAATTCCATTCAAAATAACTATCGATAGTATAAAATATTTGGGAATATATCTGCCAAGGGAAAGTCAGGATCTATATCAGCAAAACTACAAAACACTCTCCACACAAATAAAGTCAGATCTAAACAATTGGAAAAACATCAAGTGCTCTTGGATAGGTCGAGCGAATATAATAAAGATGGCAATACTACCTAAACTAATCTATCTATTTAGTGCTATACCAATCAAACTCCCAAGAGATTATTTAACTGACCTAGGAAAAATAACAACAAAATTCATCTGGAAAAACAAAACGTCAAGAATTTCAAGGGAATTAATGAAAAAAAATGCAAATGAGGGTGGCCTAGCTGCACCAGATTTAAAACTATATTGTAAAGCAGTGGTCACCAAAACCATTTGGTACTGGGTAAGAAATAGAGGAGTGGATCAGTGGAATAGATAAGGTTCACAGGGCAAAATACTCAATGACAATAGTAATCTAGTGTTTCATAAACCCAAAGACCCCAGTTTTTGGGATAAAAACTCACTATTTGACAAAAACTGCTGGGATAATTGGAAACTAGTATGGAAGAAATTAGGCATTGACCCACACCTAACACCATATACCAAGATAAGGTCAAAATGGATTCATGATCTAGGCATAAAGAATGATATTATAAACAAATTAGAACAATGTAGGATGATTTACCTTTCAGACCTGTGGAGGGGGAAGGAATTTGTGACCAAAGAAGAACTAGAGGTCATCATTAATCACAAAATAGATGTTTGACTATATCAAGTTAAAAAGTTTTTGTACAAACAAAATGAATGCAGACAAGATTAGAAGGGTAGCAGTAAACTGGGAAAATATTTTTACATCCAAAGGTTCTGATAAAGCCCTCCTTTCTAAAATATATAGAGAATTGACTCAAATATATAAGAATTCAAGCCATTCTCCAATTGATAAATGGTCAAAAGATATGAACAGACAATTTTCAGATGAAGAAATTGAAACTATTTCTGGTCACATGAAAAGGTGCTCCAAGTCACTATTGATCAGAGAAATTCAAATTAAGACAACTCTGAGATACCACTACACACCTGTCAGATTGGCTAAAATGACAGGAAATGATAATGATAACTGTTGGAGGGGATGTGGGAAAACTGGGACACTGATACATTGTTGGTGGAACTGTGAATGGATCCAACCATTCTGGAGAGCAATTTGGAACTATGCTCAAAAAGTTATCAAACTGTGCATACCATTTGACCCAGCAGTGTTTCTACTGGGCCTATATCCCAAAGAGATTTTAAAGGAGAGAAAGGGACCCACATGTGCAAAAATGTTTATGGCAGCCCTTTTTGTAGTGGCAAGAAACTGGAAATTGAAAGGATGCCCATCAATTGGAGAATGGCTGAATAAATTATGGTATATGAATGTTATGGAATATTATTGTTCTGTAAGAAATGACCAACAGGAGGATTTCAGAGAGGATTGGAGAGACTTGCATGAACTGATGCTGAGTGAAATCAGCAGAACCAGGAGAACATTATACACAGCAACAAGACTATATGATGATCAATTTTGATGGACATAGTTCTCTTCAACAATGATGTGATTCAAACCAGTTGTTCAGCGATGAAGATAGTCGTATACATTCAGAGAGAGGCCTGTGGGAACTGAGAGTGAACCACAACACAGCATTTTAATGTTTTCTGTGAATATTTCCATGCATTTTGTTTTCCTTCTTAGGTTGTTTTTTTCTTCTTCTCTTTCTATATCTGATGTTTCTTGTGCAGTAAGATAACTGTACAGATATGTATACATGTATTGTATTTGTCATATAATTTATCCTATTTATCATGTATTAGATTACCTGTCATCTAGGGGTGGAGGGTGGGGGGAAGGAGGGGAAAAGCTTGGGAAAAAAAGTTTTTGCAAAGGTCAATGTAGAAAAATCATTCATATGTTTTGTAAATAAAAAGCTTTATATTAAAAAAAAATAAAAAATAAAATAAAAAAATTAATAAAAAAACAAAAAAAAAACTTTATGTCCTGGGGGGCAGCTAGGTGGCACAGTGGATAGAGCACCAGTCCTGAAGTCAGGAGGACCTGAATTTAAATCTAGTCTCAGATACTTACACTTCTTAGCTGGGCAAGTCACTTAACTCCAATTGCCTAAGCAAAAAACAAAAACAAAAACAAAAACAAAAAAAAACAACTTTATGTCCTTTGTGTATTTGAATTTATTTTCAATTTTTCATCAACTCTCTTTATCTCTTCCTTTACTCATACTATGATTTATCAGGAATCTCCTACATACATACAAACATACACAGACACACACACACACACACACGTGCGCGCACACACACCTCAGACTGCAACAGAGAAATTTCACAGTGTAAAACTGCAACATCTGTACCTCCCTTAATGGCAATTGTTCCTAATTGAAAATCCAATAGCTATAAACTGAACTAAGTTAAAAGACTTCTACATTCACAGAGGGACTATGACACCTGGATTAATGAAGTATTGTCACATGGGGAGAAATGTGAACAAAAGTCCGATTTTCACAGAATGCTCAATGTTCCATTTTTGGTGCCTGGAAAATTGCCATGAATACCCTTATTATTGTTCATGGAAGCTCTGTGTGTAAATTCTCAGCATGCTGATGGGGAAATTGAATCTTCTAATATTCATCTGTTCTGAAGTTCATACTGAAAGCTAGTATGCCATTAAGTACCAGAATGAGAGGATTAACAGTAATTAGCAAAGGATCAGAAATCTTTACCCAGAAAAAAAATTAGAATCTTTTGAACTTTATCATAAAAATTGTCTGCAGCTTTCTAGACAAATATTTATTTACACTGATAACACATCACTCCTTTAACAAAAAAATCTTCAGTGGTTCTTTCCCTAATGATTATAAGATAAAGTATAAGCTCCTTGACCTGGTATTCAGTGTTCTGCCAAATGTGGTTCCAACTCATCTTTTCAGGTTCATACCACCAACCTTTGTGTTACAAGGTCTATCTTACCTCAATCCCTGCATGAATTCATATAAGGACAAATTGCTGTATTATTTCCCATCTTCCATTCCCACCCCACTTAATTATTTTTTCTGGAAATAATTTACTAAAAATATAAATGTGTAGTTATAGAATCATTTTATTCTGCTCTATTAAACCAATCTTGTATTTTACTGAATTATCCATTGTTAACTTCCTTTTCTCTCTAATTTTCAAATTATTTCACTTTCACAATTCATTCTTTTACTTTGCTCTAGTATCAGAAAAAAAATTGTTGTTTTTTTTTTTTTTTTCACTTCTCCTTTCAAGTTCAAATGCTCTACTAATGCCCTACTCCATTTTTTGTCTGGGAGCCTGACCACTCTTACTATACTCCTCTTTCTAACCTTCAATATGTTTATCTATTGAACTGTTCTTTGCTATCTACAAACATTTTGATCTACACATACATATATACATACACACATATACAAACACACACAAATATTAAATGGTACAGATTTCCCACATTACACATGACCCTACAGTCTTCTAATACTATCCTTGTATATTCTTCATCCTTTCACACATGTTTTAATTATCTACACTCATTGCAGCCACTCCCCCCAAAAATATGCCTATATGTCTATTGTCCCTACTTCTTGATATCCCATGTGTTTCTCAAACTCTTATGATGCAGCTTTTGATCTCATCATTTGACTGAATGTACTCTTTACAAAGGCATCAGTGTAAATTTTAGTGTTACATTTGATGTTTTTTTCTTACTTGACTTCCTTCTTGACTATACTGAAATGATAGTTGTATACACTCTTCATTCTGGATATTATCTTCTTGCTGGGCTTTTACAATGAAGCTCTCTTCTGCACCTTTCTTTTTCTAATTTCTAAAACACATGTAAGTAAAATAAAAAATATACATAAATGTTTAATTTATTCACTCTTAAGAAATCATAAATTATAATATAACTTAATATATATTATATATTATATTTTGCTATTACATATGAACATATATGCATATGTACACCCACACATATATATGTATGTATATACATGTGTGATTGTATGTATATACTTACATGTGTACACACATATTGCTATCAGATAGCAGTGATTTCTTACTTTTTGTCATTGAGGCAATTAGGAAGCAATTTGTCCAGGGACATTCATCTAATTAATATGTGAGGTTGGATTTGAACTCAAGTTTTCCTGATTCCAGGGCTAGTGCTCTATGTACTGTATCATCTAGCTTGCTGTGTTTTTTTGATACTATAATTGGTTCTATAAGATACCCAATTTACTTGAGATTCAAGTAATTCTTATCTACCAAAATCCCCAAGTATTAATAGGTAAGCATTTTGTATAAATTTGTATAAATTTTTGTATAAATTTCTGTGAAAGCTTTTGTGTTTGATATTAGCCAACTATTATTTTAAAGCTAATGTTTTAGCTTTAAATATACTGTAATACCTACAGTCATTCAATCAATAAACATTTATTAAATGTACAAGACAATGGGATAAGTGTTAGTGATATGGAGAAAAGTAATGGATAGCCCATGCTTTCAAGGAGCTCTCAGACTAATGGGTGAGGTAATACACAAATGTGATCCCTGCCCCCCCCCAAAAAAAAAGGATGAATCAGAAATAAGCAACAAAAGGAAAACACATTCAGCAGCTTTCTCATTTATCCTTAGCTTTTCATTTATAATTTAATTGTTAGTTGTCATCAGAATTCAGTAACCTTTCAGAGTATCTCTTCACACATTTTGCATTCCATTCAGCTTGGCCTATTTGCTTTCCCCCAAATGTGATATTCCATCTCTTGTCTATGTGCCTTTGCATATAATAATATGGAATAATATGTGGAATAATTTCTCTTATCATTTACACTAAGAATTACTTTCTTCTTTTAAGGCTCAGCTTAAGGGTTACCTCCCATAGAATGCCTTTCTTGCTTATCACAGTTGTTAGGTCTCTCTCTTTCCTCAAATGATTATGTGTATATTTAATCGCATTTGTATTCTAACACATCTAGTAAAATGCAAATTTCTTGAGGATGGGAGGCTGTTTTTCATTTTAATTAGAATCCCTACCATCTAACACTTTACCTTTTATATCATACAATAATAATAAATATTTCTTGCTTGTTGTTGACTAAGCTAGCAACTTATTGCTCCTGGAAGTTTAAAAAGCCATATTTTTGCTTTTCACTAATCAGAAGGAGTATTCCCTTTCTGTGTAAATGTCACAAAGAAAGTAACCATGACTAAGATGCTACTTTATCACAGTTGAAACTGTAGAACAGGAGTCAGTAAAATAAAGTCAGACCCCACAAAGCCAGGAAAATATATTTAGAATTGAGAACAAAGAGATAGGTTCCAACAAGGGAGGAAAACAGAATCCGAAGAATTCAGTTATTGGAGATCGTTGTTCAAAAGATAAGGTGGGCTAAGCTGGCATTCTGGTACTAAAATATCTGTAGAAATTAGAAAACAGAGGATTGGAGGTAGGGATTGTAAATTCTTCAAGAAGTAATGTGTCAAGAATCTAGACAGAAACGCCAGGTAGAAAAGGATCAGAATTAACATAAAGCAGTGGCTCAGCAGAAGACACAAGGTAACAGAAGCAACCTGAAACCTTTTTGCCCTTTTAGAAAACATCTCCTGTACATTCTGAGGAAACTGGGAGAATAGGTTATCAGGAAGGAACTGGTACTGTTATTTAAAATTTTTGAGGGGTCCTGATACATAACCAGTTTCATTTACCTCAAAGTAGCAAATTTGAATAACGCAAAGTAGTCTATTTCTCTTTCTTTGTTGGTCCAAAGACTTTTTTTTAATACAGCAGAAAATGTGCAGGTTCATGTACATTGCCTCTGGTGTCACCAAGCAATGGCATGATTTTGGATCTCAGAAAGAAATTGCCTCAATTAAAGCCTGGTATCTTATACATGATAAAAAAAAACATTTTTGTAGGGAAAATAAAAATTTAATGAGTCCTAAGAATAGATATTTAAAATGGTTTCATTACATCCTCTTTAATCAACAATTTAAACACCAAAATACCAATGAAGGCAACTTTCTAATTAGCTGTTATTGGATTAAGTAAAATAGCTTTGTATATAATAAATTAGGAAACGTTTTTAGTTCCATTTTTGTTTATTTTACTATAAGGAATATTGGCTATGTTTACACTATAACATGTCAGCAGAGTTAATTCCATGTACACAAAACATCTGAGAGACTTTTAAATGTTCATCTTGTAGACACAATGAACCTAATTGGTTTGTGAAGCTGCTGTGTCCCTTAAGTAACATTCCACAGTATAATGCCTTTATCCCTGGGATATTTTAAAACTAGAGTTCTACTTATTTGTTTTGTTTTGGTTTAGTTTGAGATTTGTTTTTGTTTTTTCCATGTCTTACATTTCCCCCTGTGTCCCTAATTTTCTCTTCCTTTTCCCCTCCTCCTTTCCAGAGATACATCCCTCTGAACAAAGTACTTTTTTAAGGATACAATCAATATCTCCCCCAAAGATCACAAAAAACACATTTTGGGACATTAATTTACATCTATTTATATATACACATATATGTATATATGCATACATACACATGCACACATTCATATGTGTATACACGTGCATGTGAGTGTATAGATAGGAAGTTTGATAGATAGATGAGAAAGAGAGAGAGAGGGAGAGAGAAAAAGAGAGAGACAGAGAGAGAAAGAGAGAGAGAGAGAGAGAGAGAGAGAGAGAGAGAGAGAGAGAGAGGAGAGAGACAGAGACAGAGACAGAGAGAGACAGAGACAGAGAGAGAGAGTTATGTGACAAGAAAGGTTTTGCTTGCAAATATCTTCAGGACTCTTTGTAGTAACTTGTAGAATTTTAGGGGGGAAATGTGGCACTATGGAAAGAAAATTCTATCTGGAACAGAAAACCTCAGTTTTATGATTTTTTTTTTAAATTTCTGGGTCTCAGTTTCCACATTTTAAAATGAAATATTTGGACTAGAAAATCTCTAGAATGTTTTGTTGTTTTAAGTTCTGTTCTTGTCCTACTAGAAGATTTCCAAATTCTCTTCCTTTTCACTTGAGATTGTAAGCATAAATGGGAAATAACCTCTGTAACAGGCTGTTTGCCTACATGACAACCTAAAAATTCTTTTAGAAGGGGAATCATATGCTTCTTAATTTTCTAAGAATCGTGAAATCATTCACATTTTAATACTCTCAAAAACATTTTCCACCCAAAAATACAGGAATTAATTTAGATATATGAAAAATTATAGTTTAATTTTTTATTATTATTTTTCAGAATTCACATTTAAACGAGCCAAAATATGTTTTAATACAATGCTGGAGTCTAAATGAGACCTGGTTACTGAACATTGTGAAAATTTTAAAGATGACATAAAAACATGATATTTAAAATCAACTTATGAAACTTATCTATGTTATTAAATTCACATTTTACATGATAAAATGCAACATTATATTATTATATGTATTAAATTATAATATAGTTCTTGGTTTTTACTTTTAATGGTCCCAAACCTCATTAAGGCTTAGAACTGTGCAGAGGATAGAAGTATTCCAAGAAATATTTGTATGCATGGGTGCAGGCTTAGAATTTTTTAATGTAGTGATTCTTTGTTAATATTCTAAGTTAGCTATTCACAGTTATACTGACCATGAATAGAGTAACAGACACATAGAATGTTGAAGCTAGATGGAAATAGGAATCATTTTGCATAGACATTTGAGCCGAGCAGACATTGAAAACTTAGATATAGACAAAATTTATACTCAACTATTAAAAATATCTATAATTTAGCTTTAATAAAAATCCAACTAGCAAAGAGTCAATAATTCTATCCAATGCTATACTAACATAACTGTATTCATGCCAGATATATTTTCTAGTAGTTTATTTTAAACTAACATTTAAAAATAAAACTCTTTTTAAATGGACCAGAATATCTATTTAAAGAAATGTGGAGGATCCTTTTGAATTATTTTGTAAAGTTAGTAAGTATTCTACATTTTATCCCTTAGAAAAATTAGTCTCAATCATTAGGTACCTATAGCAGGTAATAGAAGAAATGGTTTTAGAAGAGGTTTTTGTTCTGATCCTATTTCTGGCACTTCATACTAGTTATGTAACTATTGTTAACTTATTCAATGTCTCCCAGGCCTTAGTTTCCTTATCTGTTAGAAAAGAAAAAAGAAGAAAAATCGATAATGGTGCCTTTAACTCACATAACTATTGTCAGCAAAGTACTTTGTAAACCTTAAAGTTCTTTATATTGTATGTATGATATGTACATAAAATTATGTACTGAATTTAAATTGCGAAAACCAGGGTTTTGTGCTACTTGCTACTTATGGTATCCTGGGCAAATTACTTCATCTCAGGGTCTCAGATTTCTTAGCTATAAAATAAAAGAATTGGAATCTTTGGCCTCTTAGGTCTTTTATAGCTTTTCATCATCCCACACCTTTGTGGGAGTATATAAAAGAGGAAGAAGATGAATAATTAGCATTTATATAACTCTTACTATATAATAAAAACAATGAAAAGTGCTTTATATATGTAACCTCACTTGATCCTTATAGCAAGCCAGGAAAAGTAGATACTATTATTTTCTGCAATTTACAGATAAGGAAGATGAAGCAAACAGGTTAATTGACTTATCCAGTGTCTAAAAGGTAGTAAATGTCTGAGGCTGGATTCAAACTCAGGCTTTCCTGAGTTTGTACCCAACACTCTATCTACTGTGCCACCCAGTTGCCTGTATTCTAAAATAGTTTTTTTTTTCTTTGAGAGTTTTATAATCCTGAGAGAAATAGTCCCCTGAAAATTTGTACAGATTAAAACAATGTAAGATAAAGTCCTAAAATGTGTATGGTTCAGACATTAAATACAGTGAAAGTCTGGAGAAAGAAATTTCTTCAGAAATACATTTCAAGCAACAGTAATTTGTAGGGTATCCATGATCCCTGGAAACTTTGCAATAGTTGTTAGCATATCATCTCCCCATGTAGACCGTAAGATCCTTTAAAGCAGGGACTGACTTTTGCATCTTTCTGTATCCCTAGCACTTTGACACATAGAAGGTGCTTAATAAATTCTAATTGACTTATATGTAAGCATATGTGCTTAAAAACTAATTAATATATTATTATTCTGAATTAAACAACATAGCATCTTTGGGTAAAAGCCAGCAATACAGTCTACTGATTTCAGCATTCTTTCTATCCAAATATTGAATTTCAAGAAGGATTTCTAGCATTATTTTTGTCAAAAGCTGGAAGGAGGCAGAAGGTCAATTCTATTGCTCTTCTTCTGGAATACTGCACTATTGCAAGGTACAGGACAAATTTTACTTAATAATTTAATGATTTTAATATATTTGATTTAAATATAATCTAAGACATATTTGCAAGTCAGGTGTTAGTTTGCTACAACAGCTATTCTCTATGTATTTGTTTCAGTGACACTTTATACTTGTGACAATTATGCTTCATTTATTGAAAATACCTGGGCAAATTGACCAGATTTTTTTTGAAATTATGTTTTTTTTAACAGATTGTCATTATTCATGTTTCAAAAAATCAGACATCAAATTGAAGATTTTTTATGAATGCATTTACTAGGATAAATGGGACTGGAGAAAACTACTTGATGTTATACTTAGGCATTGCCAAGTGTGCTTATATACTTAATCATATTATAATCATTTGCAAATTACACATTGGAAATGGCAGTCAGAACCATATTTCAGCATTAGCATACACAAAATTATACCTGACCAAGAAAGATAAGTTTAATCCCACTAAAAGGAACCAGAAAGCCTTGTGTGATCCCTGTTGGTCACTTAACTTTCCAATATACTAGGCAAGTTTTGGATTATTGCAAAAGTGTCATTGTATTAATGAAGTGGGGAAATGTACTTGTCTTTTACAAAATAGTGTTCTGGGCATAGTAAAGATTCAACAAATGTTTCTTGCATACCATTAAATTCATGGATTTGAATACTTACGAAGTATCAGTTAGTAATTAATGTTACATTTAAATTGAATGTCTCATCTTTCTTTTTTATGGGCCCTTTCAATTCCTCAGCTCCCTTCATTTTTACTACGTCGCAGAATATTCCACAAGGTTGCAACAGATACTAGTTATTGTCTTGTTCTATTTCTTTTTCTAATATGGGGCTATTTAAATAATTTATTTCCTCTTCTGTTAACCTGGGCAATCTACATTTTTGTAGATATTCCTCCATTTCATTTAGATTATCAAACTTAATGGCATAAAGTTGGGCAAAGAAACGCCTAATTATTACTCTAATTTCCTCTTCATTGGAGGAAAGTTCTCCCTTATTCTTGAGACTAGCAATTTGATTTTCCTTTTTCCTTTTTCTTATCAAATTAACTAAAGGCTTATCTATTTTGTTGGTTTTTTCATAAAACCAATGCTTAGTTTTATTTATTAATTCAATAGTTTTCTTATTTTCAATTTTATTAATTTCCCCTTTTATTTTTAGAATTTCCAATTTGGTATTTAATTGAGGGTTTCTAATTTGTTATTTTTCTAGTTTTTTTTTTTTTAGTAATAAGCCCAATTCTTTGATCTTTTCTTTCTCTATTTTATGCAAGTAAGCATCTAGAGATATAAAATTGCCCCTTATAACCACTTTGGCCGTATCCCAAAAATTTTGGTATGTTGTCTCATTATTGTCATTCTCCTGGATGACATTATTGATTGTGTCTATGATTTGCTCTTTCACCTATTCATTCTTCAGGATTAGCTTATTTAATTTCCAATTAACTTTTGGTCTATTTTCTCCTAGCCTTATACTGCATGTGATTTTTATTGCATCATGATCTGAAAAAGATGCATTTACTATGTTTGCTTTTTTGCATTTGATTTTGAGGATTTTATACCCTAATACATGGTCAATTTTTGTATAAGTTCCATGAACCATTGAGAAAAAAAGTAAACTCCCTACTGTCTCCATTCAATTTTCTCCAAAGATCTATCATACCTAACTTTTCTAACAATTGGTTTACCTCCCCAGTTTCTTTCTTATTTATTTTGTGGTTTGATTGATCTACTTCTGAGAGAGCAAGGGGGATCTTGAGATCCCCCACTAGTATAGTTTGGCTGTTTATTTCTTCTTGCATCTCTCTTAATTTCTCCCCTAGGAATTTGGATGCTATACTACTTGGTGCATATATATTTGGTATTGATAATGCTACATTATTTATAGTACCCTTTAATAAAATATAGTTTCATTCCTTTTTTTATTAAAGCTTTTTATTTGTATAACATATATATGGATAGTTCCCCAACATTGATCCCTACAAAGCTTTCCATTACAAACTTTACCCCCAGTCCCCTCCCCTCCCCTAGATGGCAGGAAGTCCACTACATATTAATAATGTTGAAATGCTTGAGAAGTTATGCAAGAAAAATCTTATCTACAAGAAAAAAAAGAATCAGAGAAAGGCAACACAATGCAAGCAAATGTCAATAGAGATTATGAAAATGTTACATTGTGGTCCACATTTCATTTCCCTCTCTCTAGGTGTATATGGTTTTCTTCAGTGAACAATTGGAACTTGTTTGAAACAATTCTTTGTTGCAGAGAGCCATGTCCATCAGAATTGGTCATCATGTAATACTGTTGTTGCTGTGTATGATGATCTCCTGGTTCTGCTCGTTTAACTCAGCATCAGTTCATGCAAGTCCTTCCAGGCCTTTCTGAAATCGTCCTGCTGGTCGTTTCTTACAGAGCAATAATATTCCATAACATTCATATACCATAATTTATTCAGCCACTCTACAATTGATGGGCATCCCTTCAGTTTCCAGTTTCTAGCCACTACAAAAAGGGCTGCCACAAACATTCTTGCACAGGTGGGGCCCTTTCCCTCCTCTAAGATCTCTTTGGGATATAGGCCCAGTAGAAACACTGCTGGGTCAAAGGGTATGCACAGTTTGACAACTTTTTGATCATAGCTCCAAATTGCTCTCCAGAATGTTTGGATCTGTTCACAGTTCCACCAACAATGTAGTAGTGTCCCAGTTTTCCCACATCCCCTCCAACATTCATTGTTATCTTTTCCTGTCATTTTAGCCAATCTGACAGGGGTGTAGTGGTACCTCAGAGTTGTCTTAATTTGCATTTCTCTGATCAAGAGTGATTTGGGGCAACTTTTCATATGACTACAGGATGGTTTTAATTTCATCATCTGAAAATTGTCTGTTCATATCCCTTGACCACTTATCTATTGAAGAGTGGCTTGAATTCTTATATATATGACACAATTCTCTATATATTTTAGAAATGAGGCCTTTATCAGAACCATTAAATGTAAAGATGATTTCCCAATTTCATGTTTCCCTCCTAATCTTGTCTGCATTTGTTTTGTTTGTACAGAAACTTTGTAACTTAATATAGTCAAAATTATCCATCCGGTGTTCAATTAGGATTTCCAGATCTGCTTTGGACATAAATTTATTCCATCTCCACAGGTCTGAGAGATAAACTATATTATGTTCCTCTAACTTGCTTACAAAGTCCCTCTTTATATCTAGATCATGAACCCATTTAGATCTTATCTTGGTATGTGGTGTTAGGTATGGGTCAAGCCCTAATTTCTTCCACAGTAGTTTCCAATTTTCCCAGCAGTTTTTGCCAAACAGTGAGTATTTATCCCAAAAGCTGGGGTCTTTGGGTTTATCGAATACTAGATTAAGGTTATTGCCTAGATTGTCCTGATATCCTATCCTGTGGCACTGATCGACTACTCTATTTCTTAGCCAGTACCAAACGGTTTTGATGACCGCTGCTTTATAATATAGTTTTAGATCTGGTACAGCAAGGCCACCTTCATCTGCCTTTTTTTTCATTAATCCCCTTGAAATCCTTGACCTTTTGTTCTTCCAAATGAACTTTGCTACTATTTTTTCTAGATCTGTAAAATAATTTCTTGGGAGTTTGATTGGTATGGCACTAAATAAGTAGATTAGTTTGGGTAGTATTGTCATTTTTATTATGTTTGCTCTGCCTACCCATGAGCACTTAATATTTTTCCAATTGATTAGGTCTGATTTTATTTGTGTGGAAAGTGTTTTGTAATTTAGTTCGTATAGTTTCTGACTTTTCCTTGGCAGATAGATTCCCAAATATTTTATCTTATCATCTGCTATTTGGAATGGAATTTCTTTTTGCATCTCTTGCTGCTGAACTTTGTTGGTAATATATAAAAATGCTGATGATTTATGTGGATTAATTTTGAATCCTGCCACTTTGCTAAAGTTGTGAATTGTTTCTAGTAGTTTTTTAGTTGAGTCTCTAGGGTTCTCTAAGTATACCATCATGTCATCTGCAAAGAGTGATAATTTGGTTTCTTCATTACCTACTCTGATTCCTTTTATCTCTTTTTCTTCTCATTGCTAAAGCTAACATTTCTAATACAATATTGAATAGTAATGGTGACAGTGGGCAGCCTTGTTTCACTCCTGATCTTAT
>JAJPUD010002384.1:247754-277999 GCA_023553655.1 Myrmecobius fasciatus | reverse complement strand
TTCCTTCCTTCCTTCCTTCCTTCCTTCCTTCCTTCCTTCCTTCCTTCTTTCCATTAGAATTTTTTCAATGTTTATTTTCAGTCTTGAATTTTCTCCCTCCTTCTCAGCTCTCTCCCACCCAATGAGAAGGCAAGAAATATGATATCCATGATGCATATCAGTTTATTTATCTATGACATTTAAAAGTGCCTGGCATAAAATACACAGGATTACAAAGAAAACAATTATACAGAAATAGTCATCAAACAACACAAACAAAACCACAGGCTCATGAAGTCCAGGACAAAAAGTGATAACTAACAAAGTAAATTGCCAACCTGCTATGGTAGAGAATTTTCTCACCACTTAAACCAGTGAAATTACAAGCTCAGCATTTGTCTTTTTGTAGCAATGAACATATGTGTTATACCATTTTAATATGTGTGCATATGCATATATATATACACATATATGCATATATATATGCATATATATATGCATATATATATATCCATCACCATGGATGTATACAAATCTACAAATAATTCAAATTTAAATAAATCTCTTAACAATTTTAAAATTAAAACAATTATATATTTTACTCATGTTTAAGTTACAAACCTTAGTATCACAATAAGTAGGGAAATTTTCATTTAAAGCTTTTTTCTCCATATGAAAGCCCTAATTATTCTTTTTAAAGTCCTCCAAGTTCCTAGTCCTCTATTTTGCAATTAAAAAAAAACACAAGTTTAAATTCTAGTACACTAGACAAAAAATTGTCAAAAGAAACTCTAGCTTTTCATAATTACAAATGTTCTTATTATACACATTTTAATTTGCTATCTTTTTAAAATAGATATTTGGAGTATTTTTAAATGCTTAATCTTCTTACCACTAAGTTTCACTGAATTTTCATTCAAAATATCATTTTTAACCATCCTATCCTTTCAGTTTTTACAACTATCACTTTAGTTTGTGGTTCCCATTTGGGGTTTTCTTGGAAAAGATACCAGCTCATTTTACAAAACAGAAAATGGTTGCAGAGTTAAGTGACTTGCCCAGAGTCACACAGCTACTAAGTGTATGAGGTTACATTTGAATTCAGGAAGCTGTGTCTAACTGCCCATCCTCTAGCAATGCCCAAATTAAACAACAAAAACAAAAACAAAAACAAAAAGCAGGTCTTCTTCACTTTCTAAAAGTTAATAGATCGGCATTGCTCTACACAATATTTCCTTGGTATATATAAATATTTTATATATTATAGCTCATTGAAAGGGAGGTTGTCGATAGAACAACCTAAAGTTCAAGTACTAAGATTACTTGAGGATCAATTAAGAGTGGAGCTAATTTTGCAATTTTGATGTAATTCTGAATAATAACCCTAATAGCTTAAGAGAAGTTTATTACAAAAATAAGACATACTTGTAGCAGCCATGACAATTTCATTGAGTCTGTCCAGCATAAGTTTGTGCTCTCCAGTTCATTAAAATTGAAATATTCTCACCTCCCAATTATCTTTGGTACATTCATAGCTGTGCTTCATTTTCTTCACATAAACATACACACACACACACACACACACACACACACACACACCTCTATATTTGATGGATAGTAGCAATGAATATAAGACTTCTTTATACATGCTTCCTACTCTCCTGAAATTATTTCCAATCATGAATTGTATAGTGTTGGGAAACATACCAGTTATAAATCTTATGAAGTCAGCTGATTCTTCTGCTCTGTGTAGAGAGATTTGAGGAGGGCTGGAGCCTTAAAGATGTGGGTGATACAACTGTTTATTATCTAAAAATAATATGACCAAGCTTAAAATATATCCCTCATTTGCAAGGGTAATTAATACACTTTTACACCAGCCATATGCATAGCATCATGTGAATTTGGTCATGATATTATAGTTTGCTATTACAATGAATGTGTGCCAAATTCTTATGCTTTTGTATGAAGATTTTAAGTGTTGGTTTTGGGGGGGAGGAAAAAATAGGTTGATCATATAGAGTACCATCAATAATAATCTTTGTGCACATTGGTTTTTCTCAGGAAATTGGGTAAGCTCCCTGGATGTTGGGTTTCTACAGGGCTAGGACAGAGTTACATAAGATGGAGGATGATCTGCATCCCTCAGTGGAGGAAGTATTCCTGCTGAGTACATTGAAGATTCATTGGGGTAATGGATTATATTCTATAAGAAATGAATCAATTTACAATCAATCTAAATATCATTCAATTAATCAAAGTTTTCAAACCCATCAGGTTGTTTTGATATGTAATCCAAACAACTGATGAAAATTTGGATCAATCATATTTTTGACTCCATGAGTGACTGAACTTTTGAAAGAATGGCTGGATAATTGCATAGATCCTGAAATACTGGGAAATAGTTGTTTAAATTTCATTAAAAATAACGTTTCATCATCTCTGCATCAGTGACTAAAAACAAAAAATAGTGGTGCTATAAAGACTGAATTGCTGATGTGTTAGCTTCTAGTTTTCAATCCACAATTTACTTTTGGTATTTTTGTAGAAGACTCATTTAAACACCTTAAGCCTCAATTTTCTCAACTGCAAGGAATAAATCCTGATATCTTTCTAACTACTTTCCCTCAGTTATTGTGGCAATCAAATGAGATAATGGATATGGAAACAATTTGAAAAATACAAACCTATGCAAATATACTGGCAATAACTGGAAGAATGATGAAATAATGAAACATTCTCATGGACTGAATTGAAAGCTAGCATGAGCCTGGACATGTAACCATGTGATTCCAGTGAAAGAATATAATCTTTTTTTAAAAAATTTTTTAAATTTTATTTGCATAACATATGTGTGGGTAATTCTTCAACATTAATCCTTACATAGCTTTCTGTTACAAATTTTTCCCCCTAACTCCCCACCCCTCCCCTAGATGGCAGGATATCCACTACATATTAATTATGTTAAAATATTGGCAAATCGAATATATGTATACATATTTCCAAACTTATCATTGTTGTGCAAGAAAAATCTTATCTACACAAAAGATATATCAGGTAAAGGAAACACAATGTAAGCAAAAATCAATCAAGGAGTATGAGAATGTTAAGTTGTAGTCCATTTCACATCCCTCTCTCCGGGTGTATATGGCTTTCTTCAGTGAACAATTGGAGGTGGTTTGAAAGATTTCATTGTTGAAGAGAGCCATGTCCATCAGAATTGATCGTCATATAGTACTGTTGTTGCCGTGTATAATGATCTCCTGGTTCTGCTCATTTCACTCAGCATCAGTTCATGCAAGTCTCTCCAAGCCTCTCTGAAATCGTCTTCCCGGTCATTTCTTACAGAACAATAATATTCCATAATATTCATATACCATAATGTATTCAGCCATTCTCCAATTGAAGGGCATCTATTCAATTTCCAGTTTCTAGCCACTACAAAAAGGGCTGCCACGAACATTCTTGCACACGTGGGGCCCTTTCCTTCCTTTATGATTTCTTTGGGATATAAGCCCAATAGAAATGCTGCTGGGTCAAAGGGCATGCACAGTTTGATAACTTTTTGAGCATAGCTCCAAATTGCTCTCCAGAATGTTTGGATCCGTTCACAGCTCCACCAACAATGCATCAGTGTCCCAGCCCTCCCACATCCCCTCCAACATTCATCATTAACTTTTCCTGTCATTTTAGGCAATCTGACAGGTGTGTAGTGGTACCTCAGGGTTGTCTTGATTTGCATTTCTCTGATCAATAGTGATTTGGAGCACCTTTTCATATGACTATAAATAGTTTTAATTTCATCCTCTGAAAATTGTCTGTTCGTATCCTTTGACCATTCATTGATTGGAGAATGGCTTGAATTTTTATAAATATGAGACAATTCTCTATATATTTTAGAGATGAGACCTTTATCAGAACCCTTAAATGAAAAGATGATTTCCCAATTTATTGCTTCCCTCCTAATCTTGTCTGCATTGGTTTTGTTTGTACAAAAACTTTTTAACTTAATATAGTCAAAGTTATCTATCTGGTTTTCAATTAAGAGTTCCAGTTCTTCTTTGGACATAAATTTCTTCTATCTCCATAGGTCTCAGAGGTAAACTATATTACGTTCCTCTAATTTACTTATAGTATCACTCTTTATATCCAGATCATGAACCCATTTAGATCTTATCTTGGTATGTGGTGTTAAATGTGGGTTAAGCCCTAATTTCTTCCACACTACTTTCCAATTTTCCCAGCAGTTTTTGTCAAATAGTGAGTACTTATCCCAAAAGCTGGGGTCTTTGGGTTTATCAAAGACTAAATTGCTATAGGAAAGAATATAATCTATGAGAGTCCAAGCAATTCTAGAAAACTATATATTTAGGAATATCCACTTGGTATTTTTGAGGATTTTTTCATGCTAATGATGTTGGACAAATCAATTAAATTTTCAGTACCCCCAGGCCAAAAAAAGTATTTAAAATACTTTTTAGAACAGTTGATGATCCCTTTTGGGATGCTAGCAGTTTCTTTCACCATGGATCCAGTCTCCTCATTCCTCATTCCCTCCCCCCTCAAAAAAATTAGCTAGAATACAATTAAGAATACAGTCCCAATGGCAAGAAGAGAGAATTGAAGAATCTGGAAATTTGGAGGTTGCAGAAGAACAGAAAAAAGCACCCATTCTAACCATTTTCAAATATTTCAAGGGTGATTATGTAGATTTGAGAGCAAATTTATTTATGCTTGATTCTTAGAAGAAGTAAGTAGGCCTGAAGGTTGGAAGTGATAAGAGTAACAGATTTCACTCAACATAAACAAAGCTTCAACAAAATTAGAAATTGCCCCTACAAAGAATTGTGCTCGTTTGAGAAGCAGTGAATTCAATTTCATCAGAAGTCTTCAATTAATCAAGCTTATTGTGGATATTCTAGATAATATTGGTAATTTAAAGAAAGAATGAAGAAAATGATCTGTGATTATCCTTCAAATATTGGGATTCTGTGATATTACCCTAATTTGATTGTTAATAGCTTTAAGATACCGATTATGACCAGTTGTCTTAGCATGAATAAAATTTTCTGGATTAATTTATTTTTCTACTCTTTATCATAATTAATTGAACAGTTGTTGCTTATAAATGTTACCTCTTTTTTAAGGAAAAATTGAATTTGGAATATTGGACTTAGTATGTTCCTTTTTCTCTTATATTTTCCCTCATCCCACCAGATTTAGCATATATTTGCCACTTTAGGAAAAATTCCAAAAGAATATCCAGACTATCTCTATCAACTATATCATCTAGCTATGTGTATGCACACACACATATATGCATATATGTGTTTTTTCTCTCATGATTCCTATTAGGCTTCTGTCTGTCTATATTCCTGGTCTCTTGATGAACTAACAAACAAAAAGGGAGAAAAAGAAACAAAGAATGAGAGATAAAGAAAGAAATAGAGAAAAAGAAACAAAGAAAGAAAAAACTTGGAGCTAGTGGCATAAGGGCACAATTACAGATTTTTACTAATCAAATTGAAAGCAGGCAAAAGGTAGAAAAAAATCTTATAGTCTAGGAATAACAGTTTGAATCCTGGTCCTATCATCTACTACTAACTGAATGATGCTGGTAAAGTCATTTACTAACTCAAGGCCTCAGTTTCCTCATCTGTGAAGTTATGATCATTTTATCCTACTGAGGATCATTATGTCCTTTCTCTTCCTTCTCTTTCTTCCCTTCTCCCTCTCCCCTCCTTCTTTCCTCATGTCCTTCCTTCTCTTTCTTCTCCCCATCTCTTATTTTACTTCATTTTTTCCTTCCTCTCTCCATGTTCCTTTCCTCTTCTTCCTTCTTTTCCTTTCCTCTTTCTCCTTCTTTATCTTCCCCTCTTCTTTCTGCTCTATTTTTCACACTCATCCCTTCTCCCTCCCTTCTTTTTTGTCTCCTTCCTCCTTCTTTTACTTCTCATCATACTAGTCTCTAAAAATTTACCTCCTTAATAGAAACATTGAGTGTACTAAGAATAAAATTACTTTAGTTTTTCCTAATTATTTTTAAATCATTTCAGTTCATCTTCATGTGAACCTAAATTCTAAATATAACCTAGGCTTTTCTTGTCCCTTGTATCTAATGAGTCCAACTAACCCATTGAGTGCATTTATCAACATAAGCAGTTATTTGGTTCCTCCCCCCCCAATTATTTTTTCTTTCCAGACTTCCTTTATTCAAAAACTGTTTGCTGAATATTATTAAGGATACAATACTAGTTAGTTTCAAAGAAATACAGGAGAATATTTTGCTGTCCAGGAGCTTTTACAAGCTTATCTCTATACTAATGCCATCATAAAATGGCAGAAAAAAATCAGCATCTGGAACTTACAAACTGAGTAACATGAGTAAGTCCTACCACTCTGAACTTTTTTTTTTTTTTTTTTTTTTTTTTTTTTTTGCTGAGGCAATTGGGGTTAAGTGACTTGCCCAGGGTCGCACAGCTAGGGCATGTTAAGTTGTTAAGTGTCTGAGACCAGATTTGAACTCAGGTCCTCCTGACTTCAGGGCTAGTGCTCTATCCACTCAGCTGCCCCTGAACTTTAGTTTTTATCTGTAAATTGATAGTAACGATCCTCATACTACTTCATAGAATTGTGAAGAAAACAGTATATAAATGTTTATTTCCTAATTACTGTTAAGTGACATTTGGGAAGGCAAGACTTCCTTTTTCATAGCCATTTACTCTTACAACCATTTTTAGTTCTTCAGTGTGGATGTCATATATAAAAGGCTTTCTACAAATAATTACTATTTTGCCTGTATCTTTTTAAATTTGATATTCCATGGATTAGAGAAATCCAATTGTCTAAAATTTTAATGTGGGTGGATTTTCCTAAAGAGTAAAGTTTCTACTTGCTGTGATTCTTTTCTTTAATTTTTTAAAGCCTACAAAATTAGGTTATTTCTATATAATATCAACAATATAAGACAATTGTCTTGAATTCTAGAGGCTTTAAGTGTCTTAAAAACACAAATTATGGATTCCCACTGTGGAGAAAATCACAGTTATAGACATTGGTAGAATTTGCTGTTTGATTAATTGCATTGCTTTATCCTTTTATGTCCGACATATGATAAATTCAGTTTGTCCAGTATGACGTACTAGAGGAAAATACAAAAATAGTGTATTTCTAGATAGAAGACTTTAGTTTTAAGTCTCTGCTTCTCATTAGCTAGATGACAATGGACAAGCTTTTTTAAAATTCCAAAAAAAATCTTTTAGTAAAAATAGCATCATAGTAAAGTAGAAATATGAGATTGTCAAATAAGACTTGGGCATATTCCACCACAAAAGCATATAGCATCAAGGGGAAGCGTTTGACACGCAGAAATTCACAGGACAAGTAAAGGTATAAGAAACATTAGTGACTCTGGAACATTCATTGAGGCAATATATATTTTCACTTTTGTACAGCTACACCTATTTTATAGCTATACCATCACACTGCTTTTAATGAGCCTACTACCTTCTAATCTCAGAAGGCATGGTAGAGAAGGGTTCCTGGTAGTCATGTTGGAAAAACAATTTGAATGTCTCTCCCCTTCAATATTTTCATATTTAAGAAAGAGATTAAATATATTTTATTGGGGCTATTGGTGACAAGCAAATAAGTTAACATGAAATGTATTCTGTAACTGTATAGATAAACTCTTTATTATTATAGTTACAAAAGTTACTTCAGAATTTAAACCCTCTCTTTATTCACAAAACATGCATAATTCATAAATAGTCATCTCCTAAGCTAGTGGTTCTACTTGAACTTAGGAAAATTCATCTTCGTGAGTTCAAATCTATCCTCAGGCACTTATTAGCTATGTGTCCTTGGTTAGGTCACTTAACCTTGTTGCTCCAATTTCTCACCTGTAAAATGAGCAGGAAAAGGAAAGACAAACCTCTCCAAAATCTTTGCCAAGAAAATCCCAAATGGGGTCACAAATAGTCAGACATAAATAAAGTGACTCAGTAGTAGCCACAGTACTATGCATCTGATATAGTTCCTGATATCAAGAAGCCTGAGGTTAAATCCTCCTTGGGCCAAACACAATTTTTCTACAAATAATTATGGGTAAAATTTTTTCTGAATGGTGTTATACTTACATGTATCATTTTATTTTCAGTATGTATAAATGCTATAAAAGTCCATATTAGCTAATGCAAAGATTTCAGCTATGGGTAAATTTCAAAAATAGATTACAAAGGTAAAATGGAGGAGATGGCTAATACAAATTTGGAATAGCTAGAAGAAAGAAAAAAATAAAATAAAACAGAATTCCCAGATAGGGTAATCTATTCTATAGAGGCATGTATGTTATTTTATCATCACATTCAACATAGCTATGATGGAAATTCCTTAAAAATTTTATAAGGATTCTTCCTGGAATATACTTCTGAGTTACTGTAAGCTTTGGGAAAAACAGTTTATGTAAAGAATACTATCCAACGGTTATGTCAGAAAAACTTCTTTCTATAATGCTTCTCATAAAGAATGAAACTGCTGATTTATGAGACTTGGGTGTATTTAAAACAGTTTACTGCCAATCACAATAATAAAATGTCTCCCTGAAACACTTTTTAATAACTGGTAAAACATGCATAATTCTCTCTCACACTACATATGATTTTGCTTTCTTAGAAAAACTCCAGTCTATTAATGGTGTAAGCAAATGTTTAAAACCAAGAAATTGAATTTTTTTTTCAGAATTATAGGGGAAGAAAATTACATGATTATTTTTGCTTCAGATATTTTCTTTCAAAAAAAGAGTCAACTTACATTTGACCCAGAAATACTCTACACTATGCCTATGTTTTCACTAGAATTGTGGAATGTAGATTTATACATTTTTGAGTTGTGCGTGACATTGGAAGTCAACCACTTTAAGATTCATTTTACATATGAGAAAATTGAGATGTAGGGTGGGGAATGAAGTTATTCACGGCTATAAAAAAAGGTTACTGGCAGGGCAAAACTAGAAACAATCATGTTATAAGATCATAAGATTTATAATTTAAAAGGAACTTTATAGATCAATCAGTCCAATTTCCTGATTTTACAGATGAAAAAAATTGAGGTCAAGAAAAACCTAATTGGACTGTTTGCTCATTCTACCTGTTTTTTTTAACATTCTCAGAGAGCATAGATATTTAAATTTTCTAGTTTTTCAAAATTTTTTCTAGGTTTTTAAACAATATAACATGGACATTTTTTTAAAAAAAATGACATTTTTCTCCCTGTTCCCCCCATTCCCTATAAGAGTTGAGAAACAAAAAAGGAGACTGTGATAAAATAGCTGAAAGGAAGAGATAATTAGGAACATAAATTACAATGCTAGAAAAAGACTTACAAAGACAAGAGAAAGATAGCCCTGATGATGTGATGAAGCAAAGTACTATGTTGTAAGATATGTCACCCTCTTATCTCCTTCCTTGGCTTTTGATGAGATTAATCCCCCAAGATGCATTCACTGAAGAAGTCTCTACTATGTACTTTCTGTGTTCTTTTCTTTTGTACTTTGTTCACTGTAGTTACAATGATAGAGCTGTGCCAGGAAACTCTTTTGTTTCCCTAAGTTATTGAGCTAAATAAATTTGTTCTACATTCTTTGATTTTTAATTTAACAAGAATGGCTAAATAATAACTTTATGTATTAATCTACTATATTGATCTTAGCTCTTCAAAGTAACATGTACCCATTTTAAAATTTAAAATAAACAATACTGAAAAGTTAATTGTTTTAATTTGGCTTGAAACTAATTAAATATACACACTAGTCATAGTTATTATTAAGTCTCTATTAGTTTCTCAGGGAGTAAGACTTTCTCCATAAAGTCTTTAGTAATTTTTTTTATTAAAGCTTTTTATTTGCATAACATATGTATGGGTAGTTCCTTAGCATTGATCTTTACAAAGCTTTCTGTTACAAATTTTCCCCCCAGTCTCCTCCATTCCCCTAGATGGCAGAAAGTCCACTACATGTTAATTATGTTAAAATACTTGACAAGTCAAATATATGTGTACATATTTCCACACTTATCATTGTTGTGCAAGAAAAATCGTATCTACAAGAAAAAAAATCAGAGAAAGGAAATAAAATGAAAGCAAACATCAATAGAGAGCATGAAAATGTGATGTTGTGGTCCACATTTCATATCCCTCTCTCTGGGTGTATATGGCTTTCTTCACTGAACAATTGGAACTGGTTTGAGACATTTCATTATTGCAGAGAGCCATGTCCATCAGAATCGATCATCCTGTAATATTGTTGTTGCTGTGTATAATGATCTCCTGGTTCTGCTCATTTCACTCAGCATCAGTTCATGCAAGTCTCTCCAGGCATCTCTGAAATCGTCCTGCTGGTCGTTTCTTACACAGCAATAATATTCCATAACATTCATATGCCATAATTTATTCAGCCACTCTCTAATTGATGGGCATCCATTCAGTTTCTAGTGTCTAGCCACTACAAAAAGGGCTGCCACAAACATTCTTGCACATATGGGGCCCTTTCCCTCCTCTAAGATCTCTTTGGGATATAAGCCCAGTAGAAACACTGCTGGGTCAAAGGGTATGCACAATTTAATAACTTTTTGAGCATAGCTCCAAATTGCTCTCCAGAATGGTTGGATCCGTTCACAGTTCCACCAACAATGTATTAGTGTCCCAGCATTCCCACATCCCCTCCAGCATTCATCATTATCTTTTCCTGTCATTTTAGCCAATCTGACAGGTGTGTAGTGGTAGCTCAGAGTTGTCTTAATTTGCATTTCTCTGATCAATAGTGATTTGGAGCAACTTTTCATATGACTAGAGATGGTTTTAATTTCATCATCTGAAAATTGTCTGTTCATATCCCTTGACCCCTTATCTATTGAAAAGTGCTTTGAATTCTTATAAATATGAGACAATTCTCTATATATTTTAGAAATGAGGCCTTTATCTGAACCATTAAATGTAAAGATGAGTTCCCAATTTGATGCTTCCCTCCTAATCTTGTCTGCATTTGTTTTGTTTGTACAGAAACTTTTTAACTTAATATAATCAAAATCATCTATCTGGTGTTCAATTAAGAGTTCTAGATCTTCTTTGGACATAAATTTATTGCATCTCCACAGATCTGAGAGGTAAACTATACTAAGTTCTTCTAATTTGCTTACAATATCACTCTTTATATCTAGATCAATAACCCATTTAGATCTTATCTTGGTATGTGGTGTTAGGTGTGGGTCAAGCCCTAATTTCTTCCACACTAGTTTCCAATTTTCCCATCAGTTTTTACTGAATAGTGAGTACTTATCCCAAAAGCTGGGGTCTTTGGGTTTATCAAACACTAAATTGCTAAAGTTATTGCCTAGATTATCCTTATATCCTATCCTATGCCACTGATAGACTTCTCTATTTCTCAGCCAGTACCAAATGGTTTTGATGACCTATGCTTTATAATATAGTTTTAGATCTGGTACAGCAAGGCCACCTTCATCTGCCTTTTTTTCAATAATTCCCTTGAAATTCTTGACCTTTTGTTCTTCCAAATAAGCTTTGCTACTATTTTTTCTAGATCTGTAAAATAATTTCTTGGCAGTTTGATTGATATGGCACTAAATAAGTAAATTAGTTTGGGTAGTATTGTCATTTTTATTATATTCGCTTGGCCTAGCCATGAGCAGTTAATGTTTTTCCACTTGACTAGGTCTGATTTTATTTGTGTGGAAAGTGTTTTGTAGTTTAGTTCGTATAGTTTCTGACTTTTCCTTGGCAGATAGATTCCCAAATATTTTATATTATCATCTGTTATTTGGAATGGAATTTCTTTTTGTATCTCTTGCTGCTGAACTTTGTTGGTAATATATAAAAATGCTGATGATTTATGTGAATTTATTTTGAAACCTGCAACTTTGCTAAAGTTGTAAATTGTTTCTAGTAGTTTTTTAGTTGGGTGTCTAGGGTTCTCTAAATATACCATCATGTCATCTGCAAAGAGTGATAATTTGGTTTCTTCATTACCTACTCTAATTACTTTTATCTCTTTTTCTTCTCTTATTTCCAAAGCTAACATTTCTAATACATATTAAATAGTAATGGTGACAGTGGGCAGCCTTGTTTCACTCCTGATCTTATTGGGAATGGTTCTAGTTTGTCTCCATTACATATGATGCTTGCTGATGGTTTTAAATAGATGCTACTAATCCTTTTAAGAAAAAGCCCATTTATTCCTATACTCTCTAGTGTTTTTTAATAGGAATGGGTTTTGGATATTGTCAAATGCTTTTTCTGCATCTATTGAGATAATTATATGGTTTTTGTTAGTTTGGCTATTAATATAATTGGTTATGCTGATAGTTTTCCTAATGTTGAACCAGCCCTGCATCCCTGGTATAAATCCTACTTGGTCATAGTGGACTATCCTAGGGATGACTTTTTTGTAATCTCATTGCTAATATCTTATTTAAAATTTTTGCATCAATATTCATTAGGTAAAGTGGTCTATAGTTTTCTTTCTATGTTTTTACCCTACCTGGTTTAGCTATCAGCACAATATCGGTATCATAGAAGGAATTTGGCAGTACACCTTCTGTCCCTACTTTTTCAAATACTTTGTATAGTATTGGAATTAATTGTTCTTTGAATGTTTGGTAGAATTCACATGTAAAAGCTTCTGGCCTTGGAGATTTTTTCTTAGGGAGTTGGTTAATAGCTTGTTCTATTTCTTTTTCTAATATGGGACTATTTAAATAATTTATTTCCTATTCTGTTAACCTGGGCAATCTACATTTTTTTAGATATTCCTCCATTTCATTTAGATTATCAAACTTACTGGCATAAAGTTGGGCAAAGTAACTCCTAATTATTATTCTAATTTCCTCTTCATTGGAGGAAAGTTCTCCTTCATCATTTTTGAGACTAACAATTTGATGTTCCTTTTTCCTTTTTCTTATCAAATTAACTAAAGGCTTATCTATTTTGTTGGTTTTTTCATAAAACCAATGCTTAGGTTTATTTATTAATTCAGTAGTTTTCTTATTTTCAATTTTATTAATTTCCCCTTTTATTTTTAGAATTTCCAATTTGGTATTTAATTGAGGGTTTCTAATTTGTTCTTTTTCTACTTTTTTTTTAATAACGAGCCCAATTCTTTGATCTTTTCTTTCTCTATTTTATGCAAGTAAGCATCTAGAGATATAAAATTGCCCCTTATAACCACTTTGGCCGTATCCCAAAAATTTTGGTATGTTGTCTCATTATTGTCATTCTCCTGGATGACATTATTGATTGTGTCTATGATTTGCTCTTTCACCCATTCATTCTTCAGGATTAGATTATTTAATTTCCAATTAACTTTTGGTCAATTTTCTTCTGGCCTTATATTGCATGTGATTTTTATTGCATCATGATCTGAAAAAGATGAATTTACTATTTCTGGCTTTCTGCATTTGATTTTGAGGTTTTTATGCCCTAATACATGGTCATTTTTTTGTATAAGTTCCATGAACCATTGAGAAAAAAAGTAAACTCCCTACTGTCTCCATTCAATTTTCTCCAAAGATCTATCACACCTAACTTTTCTAACAATTGGTTTACATCCCCAGTTTCTTTCTTATTTATTTTGTGGTTTGATTTATCTAATTCTGAGAGAGCAAGGTTGAGTTCCCCCACTAATATAGCTTGGCTGTCTATTTCTTCTTGCATCTCTCTTAATTTCTCCCCTAGGAATTTGGATGCTATACCACTTAGTGCATATATATTTAGCATTGATATTGCTACATTATTTATGGTACCCTTTAATAAAATATAGTTTTCTTCCTTATCTCTTTTGATTAGATCTATCTTTGCTTTTACTTGATCTGATATCAGGATTGCTACCCCTGTTTTTTTTTGTTGTTGTTGTTGTTGTTCACCTGAAGCATAATAGGTCCTGCTCCAGCCTTTTACCTTCACCCTGTATGTGTCATTATGCTTTAGATGTGTTTCTTGTAAACAACATATTGTTGGATTCTGGTTTTTAATCCAGTCTGCTATCTGCTCCCGCTTTATGGGAGAGTTCATCCCCTTTACATTCATGGTTAGAATAACTAATTCTGTATTTCCTGCCATCTTATTTACCCAAGTTATGTTTTTCCCTTTCCTTTCCCCTTTCCTTTCCCCGGTCTCCCTTCCCCCCTCCTCAGTATTTTGGCTTTGATGACCCTTTCCCACAAACAATCCTTCCCCCTTTAGAGCCCCTCCACCTTTTTAACTCCTTTCCCCTGATTCTTCTAATTTCCCTTTTACTAGTCTATCCCTTTCTTTTCTTCCTTTCCCTCCCACTTCCCTATAAGGAAGGACAAGTTTCTCTATGAAACCAAATGTGTCTGATATACACTTTTAGAGGCCAATTTGATGTGAATAAGATTTACACAATGCTCATCTCCCTCCCTTCTTTCCCTCAATTATATTAGGTTTTCTTTGCCTCTACATGACATTTTACCTTATTTTTACCTCCTTTTTTTAACCTTAATTTACCACCTTTTCACTCTTTCCCCCAGTATATAGCCTTTCCCCCTCTGCTTTTCTTTTTCTTATTATCAAAGTAATATCAAATTATGCCCCCAATCTTTAAGTGTCCCCATAGTAAAAATAAAGTTCTCAAGAGTCCTTTCCTTTTTACCTTTTTATGGTTTTCTTGAATTCTCTGTTTGGAGGTCGAATTTTTTGTTCAGATCTGGTCTTTTCATTAGAAATAGGTGAAATTCACCTATATCATTAAATGACCATCTTCTTCCCTGCAGGATAATGCTCATTCTAGCTGGATAGGTTATTCTTGGCTGTAATCCATGTTACTTTGCCTTTTGGAATATCTGGTTCCAGGCCCTTCGATGTGAAGGCTGACAAATCGTGTGTGATTCTAATTATTGATCCTCGGTATTTGAATTGTTTCTTTATAGCTGCTAGCAGAATCTTTTCCTTGGTGCGGTAGTCCTGAAATTTAGCCACAATATTACTTGGGGTTTTAATTTTGGGGTCTCTTTCAGGAGGTAATCGGTGAATTCTTTCAATGGTGATTTTGCCTTCTGATTCTACAACCTCAGGGCAGTTTTCTTTCAGGATTTCCTGGAAGATAGTGTTTAGATTCTTTTTTTCATCATGGCTTTCAGGAAGTCCAATAATCCTTAGATTGTCTCTCTTAGATCTATTTTCAAAGTCAGTTGTTTTTCCTAGGAGATATTTCATATTTTCTTCTATTTTTTTTCATTTTTTTTGTTGTTGTTTGACTGATTCTTTAACTCTTATTGAGTCATTCACTTGCATCTGTTCAATTCTTATTTTTAAAGTGTTGTTTTCTTCAATTACCTTTTTTAGCTACTTTTGTAACTGGCCAATTTTTCATTGCACTCTTTTTCCACTTCACTTATTTTATTTTTCAGTGCATTATTGTCTATTTCCAATTGACCAATAAATTGGTATCTTTTTCATATCTCTTTTGCAGGGCATTATATCCTTCTTGCAAGACATTATATCCTTCTTGCACTGATCCCAGTTTATTTTCCCATTTATCTTCCAGCTCTCTTTTGAGATTTTTTATGCAATCTTCCAGAAAGGCCTTTAGAAAAGGGGACCAGTGATGGTCCTTGATGGCTTCCTCTGGAGTTTTTTTGTCTACAGGAACCTCAGGATCTGGGATCTGCCCTTCTTTCTCTCAATAGAAGCTGTCTATGGTGAGAGCTCTCTTCTGCTTCTTCATTTTTTTAGAGAGCATGGAGGTCTGTTTAAGGCTAGAGAAGCAGTGGCTACAGTAGTTTGCCCTGGGGCAATTCTGCTAATTAACTTAAGGTGCTGGACTGGTGAGGCTAGGACTTTGCCTGATGGGGCTAGGACTTTGCTTGATTTAGTCCTTAAAAAAGGAAAATCTGCCAGAACACCTGTCCCCAGTCAGGGCAGAGTGTCCCGAGTATCTCAGATATACCACAGATGTTTGGAGTTTGGAGTTTGGTGTTTCTGCCAGGCTGAGCTGCGTCCCACCCTCAGTTCCGGACTTCACTGAGCAAACTGTTTATCCCTCTGCTCTTGTGAAACAGACCTGATATGAAGTTCTTCAGAGGTAACTGCAAGCAGTGTCCAAATATTTTTGGATTCATTGACTTAAAGATCAGTTCAAAGACTTATTTTATTGTTGATTTGAGAGAAGGTCAGAGGAGGACACAGAGAGTCACGTTTTCACTCCGCCATCTTGGCTGTGCCCCCTCTTTAATAATTTTTTTTAGCAACTGGTTCATTCTTCTATGCAAATGACTTTATATTTGTTTTGTATTTACTTATATTATATTTATATTGTTGTTCATCCACTGTATTTGAAAAGGACAAGTGTAGTGTTTTAACTTCCTGTGAAGTGAGAAAGAGCTTCCCTAAATCAGCCTTGAACTTTCTAACAGTCATCAAAATCTATTGATAAAACAAAAGTTAATATAACTGTTGATAGCCCAGATTGCATTGGGTGACCTGGGTCTTTCCCAAATCTGAGTTTGCCTCAAGCACTTCGTATTTATAAAATGTATATCTCTATATCTTTAAGCTCAATAAGGATGAAAGTATTTCATGAACAAAGTGTGTTCTATGGACAGATTGTGAGCTTCTTGAGAATTATTACCTTTTTTGTAAACTTGACACTGCACTTTCCATAATAAGCCATGGACAAAACTTTACTGAGTGGCTGATTGTAATAAGCCAATGAAAACATATATTTGGAACCCAAAGGCAAAATTTAATGTGAATATTTAGTAACTGATATTCTGGCTTATCTTTCTAGTCTACTGATATCTTTCTGTGTCATTACTTCTCTCATCCATTATATTAGCTAAATTTAGAGCTTTGTGTTAGCTATGAATTTGATAAGCATCATGATTTCTTCCAAGTTGCTGATTAAAACATACAGCAAACATATCAAACTCAGGCCACAGATAACTGTGTCCTACTAATGTAAAGTAATTTTGAAGTGGCTGAATCTTTTCACACATTTAATACAAATGTAATACCACATAGATGCTGGTAATTTATGTTCTAAAGTAATTATTTGGCCTCATAGTTCTGTTTTCTTTTAAGATGAACACCAGTGTTGTATAGCATAGGATGTAAAACAGATGTTACATAAGATAGAATTGTAAAACAGATTCCTGGGACATTTCACTAGAGTATCATCAATTTGGAGTTCAAACATTCCTAGAAAACTTGAGAAAGAACATGGTAGTATAGAAATGTACTAGGAAACAAGGAATAAAGTCCTAGTTCTAGAAGTAAGTTACCCATGTGACGCAGAACAAATTATTTAAACTTTGTGGGCCACAGTTGCCTTTTCTATAAAATAATGAGGTTGGATTAGAGTAGAGGTAGAGGGCAATGCTGTCAAACCATGCTATAATATAATTGAAAAGTATTTCACAATAAAACTAAAAAAATGTAATAAAACATAGATAACGTTGATATAGCATCATCTATCAATATTTCACAAACAGATTCGTATTATTACTTCATAGACTATTTACTTGACACCATTGAAATAGAGGATTTCTGAATTTACTTTCATTTAAAATAAGTGACTCAGAAACTGAATATAACAACAATAACTATATTTTTTGCAATTACTCTCTTCTTTGATTTCATAACAACTTTGTGAGGTAAATGCTATTTCTATCACCATCTTACAGAAAAGAAAACTGAATAAAACAGTGGTTAAGTGATTTGCTCAGGAAGGCATAACTACTAAGAGACTGAATTTGAATTCAGATTTTCTTGACTCCCAGGGCTGGGACCTTTTCCATTGTGCCATCTTTTTTCTCCATATATTGTTCCATTTAAGCACAAATTTCACCAATCTATAGCATATAGCTTAAGTAACTTATCTACAATTGACAAGATATTGGAAAAATCTAAGGAAAAAATCACTAGATAAATCCCAAACTAAAGAGAAATTTAGTGAAACAAGTTTCACAGTAAAAATTAGTGATAGTAAATCATTGCTATACTAAGTTTGCTCCTTCTTTCAATTAATCAGGAAGAAAAAAAGAGGTTTAAAAAAGTTGGAATTCAGTTTCCTAAATCTTTCCCAAATTAAGAGAACAACATCGTGAGCAGAAAGTGGATAGAGTGAAGGAAGACATGGGATGAAATTTTGTGTCTGATACTTTTTGACTGTGTAGTTATTAATCTGAGTCCCAGTTTCCTCAGCTATAAGACTGGGATAATAACAAAGCCTATAATTCACAGGATTTTGTGAAAATCAAATGAGAGTATATGTAAAATATTTTGGAACTTAATATGATTTTTAAAATATTGTTGTCATTGTTATTATTATTACTATTTAATCTGCAATTCTCATATCTTTGACTACAAGTTAAAAAATAAACATATAGATGAAAATTGAGGCTAAAAAATTTTTCTAGAATTAAATTTGCTTAAGGATCATTTCTGTCAGTTAATTTCTTTCATATTCTCTCAGTAATAAAAACCAACTAGTTGGAACTAAGTAAATATTGTAGAATGAGTTAAATATGGAATAAAATAACATTCATTTTTCCATTAAATATCAAATGTAAAAATCTTATAAGTAGGTCTCTTTTACTAAATTGTTTAGCTTTAAAAAAAATAATTCAAGGACATAAATATACCTTTATACATGTAAGTATATAAATTTATAAACAAATATACATCTAAGTATATAAATATAGATGTATAATTATACACACATATGAGCATATAACTGACATTTACATTTTGAGATTTATAAAGTGTTTTATATAACTGATTTTATCTCATTTTACCTGGAAAACAAACATTAAATATACTTTTTTCTGTTTTATAGCTAAAGAAATTGAAGCTCACAGTAATTAAAAGTGATTTATCATTCTCTACACAGAAACTGTCAGGATCTGAACCCAAATTTTCATAGCTACAGGTACAACATTCTGTCCACAATGCCTATAATATCTATTACGCTCAAAGAAAACTAAATATGAATTTAAGAAATGTGTAACATGTTAGATCTTCATGTTCTAAAACAATGTAAATAAAACCAAAGGAGTTACAAAAAAAAGATAGAAATGGAGTGAAATTAAATAGGGAATATGATATTGAAGGAGTTAACTATAATATCCTGTTTCACTCTTTGATTGTATAACTTCTTTGCAATTGGAAGCATTATGTTTTTAAGGGAAAATTCTGATAGTAAGGGACACTGCTTTTTAAATTATACTTTAAGGTTTCCACATGAACTCTTTAACCCTAAAAGCATCTGCATTACCAAATAAAAAAGCCTTATTCTTGTCAGCTAAATAGTTCTCTTTGTCATCTGGTTGCAAGTATTAATTTTATTTTGTTCCTCTGAATAATACAATGGTTCTGTCCCAAAAATAGAATTAGTGTCTACCCTTCAACATTGTTTATATAAACTTGTTTTGTTCTCTCGTGGCTGAAATATTATTTTAAATGATTACTATTGCCTCTATTAAGACAAAAAGCAAAATACCAAAGTACCTGAGTAAACAATAGAAGAGCTGTATTTAACATTTAGCTCCCTTGCTTCTTCTAGAAAATAGAATTGTCATTTTATTTTCTCCTCTCTTATGTTTATGCCTAGTGAGGCAACTCCTACTCCTACTCATAGAGGCTTTTCTTTTCTTTTTCCTCTGTCTACATAAGTTATTATACCTTTACCTGTGGTTGTCCCGGTTTATATCTGCAACTGGACCCAGATGACTCCAGAGGGAAAAAAATAGGCTGGTAACTTTGTGCAGACCTTTCTCACTTAGATCTAATTTGCTTTTATGTCATGGTATCACCTCCCTGATGTCATGATCCTTTTTTGAGAATGAAGGACAAAAAACAACATTTGTGAGTAGAAGTAGGAGCTGTCCACAGGGCTCTCATCTGGAACTGGCCAATTGGACAACACAACTCATCTTTTCTTTTTTTTTTCCCCTTTTATTTTCTGTTCTATTCTCTTCTTTTCTTCTCTCTCCTTTCATTTCCTTCCTTCTGTCCATATAGGGTATCATACTTTTATCTGTTGGTGTTCTGCCCAAAGAAATGTCCATTTTGATCCTAAAACCTCACAAATATTGTGGATTTAATGAGCTAGGACGATGCCTTAAAAGCAAATCATTCTGACTTTCATGCATTGACCAAAAAACAGGTCCCAGTTCAAGTCTCACTTGGTCATTCTTTTGGTCAAGCTTGACTCAGAGTAAATGTAAGTAGCAATTCTTTTTGTTTGGGCCAGAAAGCCTGAAAGTCTTCTCTCAGATAGTTTCTCTGCCTCATTCCTTATCTAGCCTTAATGGATGATTGAACCTTGACTCAGTCAAACTGAGATCTATTAAAGATCTTTCCTTCAAAGGGCCAAAATATTCTACTATGCTTAGGGCCATCTTCAGTCATCCAGATCTATAACTTTCCATTGGACCTGAATTTCTCCAGAGGAGAAAACTAGGGTGGTGACTTTGCACAACCGTTCCTCACTTAAATCCAGGTCACATGCATCACTTCGTGATGTTATGGACCTCTTCAGGAAAGAAGAACAAAGCAATAACAGCAACCACTAGTAATTACATAAAATAATCTTCTTATCACGTCTCATCTGTCTCTTTTGTATCTAATATAATAGATAATATATCATCTTAGAAAACATGAAAAGCTAATGGAAGAAAAGATAGATCAGATCCAGGAAGAGATATACAACTCAGAAGTCAGAAAACAGAGTAGATGACTCAAAGAGTATATGGTCTTTTATAAAATATGAAATATATCTCAATGCTGTATCACCTTATTGATGCATTATGTCATCCCAACTGACAATATGATTGCAGGGAAGACAATCACAATCAGCTTGAATGACAAACAGTAAATGGGTCCTTAAAAAGAAAAACAAACAAAACAAACAAACAAACAAAAATGTTGTAAACAGCAGTTTAGCATGTGCAGAAATGCTCACAGTTATTTTTCATTCTCCTTCTCAGGCCTTTTATGCTCACAGCTGGCTGACTGTCATTTAAAACTGTGACAGTGAATGGGATAAAGACAGTTCACAAATAGGGCTCTTTAAGGCTACCAAGAGCAGTGAAGTCATCACCTCTGCTTTTTTTGGTAATAAGGACTGCTTACTACCTATATGACTTAGGATAGACCATGTCTCCTTCCTCCCCATATCGCCCTGTGCTCACTTTCTTGCATCATATAAGTTTTATTATATTCCTGTTTCTCTTTTACACAGTTTGCAGATCCTTAGAGTTAGTGGCATAAAATGAAATCTGGAAGAGTATTACTAGGGTCTCAACAGCCACCTGAGATGCAATCACTTGAGATGGTGAACTCAACTCAGTAACAAACCTTTTTAAAGTGCTTAACTCTATAAGAATGTGGAGACAATTATACTCAGTTCCTTTGTCCTGATATAAGATATTCTCAGTCAGTAAACTTTTATTAAACATTTTTCGTGTGCTAGGCACTAGTCATACAGTAGACACTAGAGACAGAAAGAAAAAAGGGGGAAACACACTGCTTACTGTAAAAGAGCTCAGTGATGGAAATAACTTAAAAAATAAATGTGTATAAACAATAGGACTTCTATAAAAAAGTCTTAAAGGAAGCCAGGGAGGATAATAGGTAGAGATGAGGGGGAAAAGCATGCTAGGCATGGGAAAAAGCTAGGGCAAGATGGAGTGCCATTTTTGAGGCAAATATGCCGATATAGCAGGATTATTGAGTAGGCATGGGAAAGTAGAAGATAAAGATTTGAAAGATAGAAAGTGGCCAGGTTGTGAAGAGGACTTTATATCTTTTTGTTGTTGTTGCTTGGTCATTTCAATTGTGTACCACTCTTTGTGACGCTATTTGGGGTTTTCTTGGCAAAGATACTGAAATAATTTGTCATTCCTGTTTTTTTACAGATGAGAAAACTGATAATTACATTTTACAGATGAGAAAACTGAAGCAATTGCCTTGGACAGAGTCATGCATTTAGTAAATATTTGAGGCTAGGGTTGAATTCATGAAGATGAGATTTCCTGACTTCAGGTCAGGTGCTCTATCTTTTTCAGGGCCACCTCACTATCCTTTATATCTGATCCGGGTTGTAACTTGAAGATGTTTTCTAGTTGTGTGGCCCTAGGCAAATTAATCTTATTTGCCTCAGTTTCTTCATCTGTAAAATGATTTGGAGAAAAATAACAAAGCACTCCAGTATCTTTGCTGAGATAATCCCAAATGGGGTCAAAAGAGTAGACATGACTTAAACAATGTAGTGGATAAAGTAATTGTCATGGAGTCAGAAAGTTTAAATTTTGTCTCACATTTTGAAGCTGTATTATCATGGACAAGTCATTTGACTTTGATTAGAATGTTGTCTTCATTTTTAACAGTGAATTTACTTATTTTGTAGTTGTACTTGAAAATATTCATCATTTACACCATTGCTTTATGCTCTTTCATTCCAAAAATGACTCAATCTATCCTTCCATCATCACCACCACTACTCCAGGCTCATGATTATAATTGCATTTAAAAGTTCTGCTTTATTCTACAAAAAAAGCCCATGATATAATATTGTACTTGTACTTTAAAAAAAATACTTGGAGCAGCTAAGTGGCAGAGGCAGCTAAATGGCGCAGTGAATAGAGCACCAGCCCTGAAGTCAGGAGGACTTGAGTTCAAATCTGGTCTCAGACACTTAACATTCCCTAGCTGTGTGACCCTGGGCAAGTCACTTAATCCCAATTGCCTCAGCAAAAAGCAAAAAAAAAAAAAAATACTTGCATCTACTGTAGACTGCTCTTTAGCTCATCTGTGTGTTTCTGCATAAAGGTAGAAGCAATTATATAGTTTATTCTGATCCCTAAATCTCAATTTTCTGAATATCTAGCAAAAATGTATTTTGGTATGATTGATGTGGATATACATATCACTTAACCTTGCCATTTTACTTTTAAGCATGTGTTGCTGATTTAGTGCCTTAGACAATGTCTTTATTAATCATAGATTCAAACATTTTGAGATATTTTTGCACAAAGCTGTGAGAAATATAAATAAACAAATAAATAAAATCCATTAATTTTGATTTTTTTTGCCACTGTCATTTTTAGATTGATCCTTATCCTACTATCTGAACTCCTCTCCAAAACTGAACACTCCATTTTAAGGGAGGGAAGAAGCAGTTAAACAAAATTAATATTGCAGGGTTTCCTTTTGACAATGCATGTAATGTTTTGATCTAAATATTATTTCACTTCTTTTCCTGTAGGAATGAGATATATTTCATTTCTGCTTTTCAGAGATTATTACTGGCTTTTTAATTATCCAGAAATCAACTTCCTTTGAGTTATTTTTTATGTTATAATCATGCAAATTTGTTATCTAGTTAATTAAATGGAACATTTGTAACAAAAATAAATATGTCAGATATGTGTGTATATATATATTTGCATATATATGATGTACATTAGTAAAGAGCATTAAAAAATTTAAAAATGAGCCAAATATATGATAATAACCTGATAATAATAAATGACTTTCAAAGCTATTAGATATAAATTGAAGCAATTTAGGTAAAATGAAATCAACATAGATAGGATGTAATGTTGGCATGGATCTTTGTTTATAAATCTAAATTATTTTCAACACAATACTTTATAGCAGTGATATTATCAAAATATATTGTTCTTCAATTCATATTAATTGTAGTTATGAACATGAAGTTTCTGAATTTCAAAAATGTACTTGTTAGTGAATCCCTTTAATATCTTCTTAGATTTCTTATGTAAAAATCCCTACATTTTAGAGAATTCATCTTTAAAAAATAAAACTTTAATGAAAATTATGCCTATAATTTAGGAATTTCATTTAAAAATATTCTCCAGTGAGGGCAGCTAGTTGGCGCAGTGGATAGAGCACCAGCCCTGAAGTCAGGAAGGACCTGAGTTCAAACCTGGCCTCAGACACTTAACATGTCCTAGCTATGTGACCTTGGGCAAGTCACTTAACCCCAATTGTCTCAGCAAAAAAGCAAAAATAAAAAATAAAAATATTCTCCAGTGATATTGCAAACCAGTGACATAGATTTATAGCAATACTTATTTTCCTAAATGAAGTCTGAAAAATTAAGTGATTGAAAGGATGTTTCAGATGTTATTGAAAGCTGGGGCTAGAACATGAGGTTCTCTTGTAGGAAGTCACATGGATGTAACATAAAAATATTCCATTTGAAAGGCAAGCTATAAATTATCTTGAGCAAATTAAAACCATATTACCTGTTGCTATCTAAAAAAACTGCCAGACTTATTTTAGTTAATTATCTTTTCTATTTGCTATATTCTTGTGAACATATTGTATCTTTGCCTATTTGAGTGACCTTCCTTTTTCCTCCTTAATGTAAGCATGGTGAAGGGTTCCCCCCCAGACAGTTTCTGTAATGGAAAAGAAGGTATAAGGGCCACAGTGCCTGGAATGAAAACCTATTAACTGTAATAAATGACTAGTGGCCTAAGTTTCTAATTGAGGCTAACAAAGCAGCAAGAGATCAATTAGTATATCCACTTGACATTCTGCTGGGGAAGGGAAAAATACATAAAAGGGACTGGCAAGAAAGCAGAAGCTATGGTCAAATGTACCTGACAGGTTAAGGCTCAGGTCCTTTGCCTTAAATCAAGTATGATGAGCTACAGAAGCAGCAGTTAGAAGTGTCAGATGATTGATGATGCAGTGACCAGTGTATGAATCCTGGCTGTCCTTAAATGAAATGTCTTAAACTGGGAAGGTGTCAGATTTTTAATACCAGGGCAGTGGATTTTCATGGATTGTGGAATAGAAGATCAATGGTGAGGGAACAGAGAACATGTTCATTTTCCACAGAAAGCATGCCTTATTATCCATGTGTTATTTGCATGGTCTTGAATTTCCTGGTTAATAAATATTTCCTTAGAATTGTTCTCCCTAAAGGCATGATAAATGGAAAGGCAGAGAAAAGAGATTCATTGGTCATTTAATGGAGAGTATGGTTTCTTGTCAAAAGAAGTCTCTAAAATCAAGCTCTTACTTCAAAGGTAGTGAAATCCAGAGGATACAAAAGACTTAAGTATATGTCAGATTAGACAAACTTGCTATGTATTTTTTTATTATGTGTATAGTTCAAAGTTTTCTCTCTAAAAAAGCAAGATGCTTTTAAAACTAAACTAAGAGCTGGTAATAACAAAGGATGAAAGCATTCTTTCCTCTATCAATAAGGCCCTTGTCTCTACTGCTATTTTAATTCTTTTGTTCCAGACTACTTTCAGAATTGCTTTTTTTTTTCCTTTAAGCTTTATGTGTAGGTTTAAAAATATAAGACTTTATGGGAAATTGGTCTCTTAGGTTTATAAGGAAGGGCTAATCCCATCTTCTGACATTCAAACAGCTTTCCTGTAGAGAAAATATATGTTCAAAGGGACTGTTTCATTAAGTTCTCACTGGCATGCTAAAAGAGAAACTTTTTTATAAATGGTAAATAATTCTAAAAAGAACAAGAGTTTCTATTGAATTAGGACTTCCATTATAAGCTTTTCTAATAATAATCACAAGGAAAAATCAGAAATCCATTTCATTTTAATGATATAGGGGGTGATAAATAACCATGATGGAATCAAGCTGGTATAATACGTAATCTCTCAAGGTGCTCATTTCCTTTCATATCTTTTTCAAAATCACTGCTAAATCCCATATGCCTGGAGAAATAATAATATATTTTCCATGTAATTAAAACTTTCTATTTGGTTTTGTAGGATATGCTCTCCAGTCCATTTCTTATAAAATGCTTCAACAATATTTTCATTGTTGGGTTTTTTTTTTTTTTTTGGTGTGTGGGGGAGTAATCTACCATTTTTGAAATGTCCTTTGCCTTAAAATATTTATGAATTGATGAGCTGTAGAAGGAAAAAAGCTAATGTCCTGAATATTGTACTTCATTCATGAACCTCAATTCATGCCACATATATGAAAAGGAGCGAATTCACCTCTGAAATGCTCCCTTTCATTTCATGTAATAATTGTATTGTGGGAGGACATACTGGATTTTGAATAAAATGACCTCAGTTCAAATGCAAACTTTCACATTTAAAACCTGAGTAATTTGGGGCAAGTCAGCTAACCTCTAAGATAAGGCCTCATTTTTCTCATCTGTAAAATAGAGGGTTAAACCACCTCATCTCTAAGATTCTTTCAAGCCATAAATTTATAATGTCATGACAAATGGGCAATATGTCCACACAGGAGCCTCATTATAGTGACTTGCTAAGCTCAGAATTCAGAATCTTATAAATTCCTTTTGAATCCTATACAGCAGGATTTAATTACAGGAAGTACTAGTACCTCAGGAAAACAGTTTCACAGATTACTCAGGGTGACATTATAAGAAAGCTCCAGTGGATTAGTTTGATCTTAACAATTAGCAAAGAGTTAATTTTAAGGGGTAATGCATTAACTCTTTTTAATCCAAAATAATACAACAAATTATGTTTCTCCAAGGAATTAAATAACATAAATAATTAATTATGGAAATGTTGCTGTATTTGTGAATCAGTTAATTAAGCAGATTCTGTATTCATAGTTAATATTCAGTTTCTTTCAATGTCAAGGATAAACAAAGTAAACAATAACGTTAATATTCTACATAAATCAAAATGTCAAGGATGGGAAAATCCTTAATCAACTCAGATGCAACTCCTCTATGAATGGTGAGGAAAGAAATTGCCCAAGGTTTATAGATATTGAGGGATTTGTCCAAGGAAACACAACTGGTAAATGTCAGTGGGAAGATTTGAAGTCAAATTTTCTTCTGATTCAGAGTCTGATATCCTGTCTCTTTTATCTGGTAAGTCACCTGTGATGCTCTACAAACAGTATTTTAGAATAAATATTTGAATATTCAAGTAATTCAGAGAATAACGATAAAGGAAAAAATATTTCCCAGAATAAGAAGATACCTCCATATGCTGATATGAACAGACCACATCAGGATTATAGCATTCAGTTCTAGATGACATAGTTAATGAAAGGGAAAGCATCAAAAGGTGATAGAAATTAGGATCATATAAAGAACTGTGGATTTGTAGCCCAGAAAGGAGAAGATGCAGAGGATAAATAATCATTGGGATAAGGTATGTGAAATATCATTACGTAGAAAAAGGATTCCACTTGGTCTGTATAGTCCCAGAGGATAGAAGGAGCAGAACAATGGACAGAATTTGTAAATAGATAAATTTAAGTTTGATGTCAGATAAGAAAATATAAAACCTTATTAACAATAAGAATTGTCTCAAGGTATAGTGGAATACATGTAGAGGCAGTAAACATCCGAATTAGAGATTTTCAAGGGATAACTGCTTTACCACTTTGGAAGTTTATTATAGTGAAAAATATATTTCAGACATGGATTGAATTACATGACTGATAAGGTCCATGGAAATCTGTGATTCTGAGCTTGGTACTTGAAAAATTCAACTCGCTGCCTGCATCATTTATGTACTAAATTGACTATACTATGCCAAGACAACCTGTCACTTCTTTGAAAATAATTAGTCAAAACAGTTATTTAGTGTCAGGTTGCAAAAAAAAAGTCTGTTTGATTTTTTTTAATTTTTCAACAGGTTTTGCTGGTGACAATGTAGCTGCAGCATTAGAAAGTACTCTTACCAACAATATGCACTTGGGAAAATTAAAAGATCCCTCTTGACTGATAGAAAAAAAGCATGCTATGTGAGAGAATTTTGAGAGAATAGGAAGAAAATGAGCTTTGTAATATGGAAGTGATATATTTTTTTCTCCTTTCTAAACCTTCAAGAATAGTCTTTTTTAAAAGTTTACATTCAGTATGCATATAAACATTACCCATGTAAATTACATCTTTCATGCCCAATGTGACTATTTCACAAATTATTATAGATGAAAAAAACCATGAAATCATACCCAATACTCTCCACTAGTGCTAAACTTCAGTCCAGTCACCTAGACTAATCCTTAGATGAAAGAATTTTCATTATTCATTGAGCCAAATTGAATATAGACTCAGTTCAGTTCAATGCAGCAGCTATTTGTTAAATAACTTATGTATGAGAGCAATAGAGTGAAACTGTGAGTGGAGTGCCAATCATAGAGAAAGAAACATCTGAATTCAAATACATCATTTGATGCTTAAATAGTTATGGTTAACATGGTCAAGTTGCTTAACTTCTTGGAGCCTCAGGAAGTTTTCTTATAAATGTTAGACATATTACAATCTACTCCTATAAAAAGAATGCCTACATAGAAAAAGGAATGAAGATCCTTAGAGCAGCACCCTATTTTCACAAGTCTATGCTAAGAAAATGTAATTAAAAACCAAAAGCATACAAAGTCCCTGATTCTACTAATATGAAAAAGTTAATATGATTGAGGTGAATGAATTGTTCTAAGGGAGAAAGAGAGAGAGAGAGAGAGAGAGAGAGAGAGAGAGAGAGAGAGAGAGAGAGAGAGAGATTGAGAGCGAGAGCGAGAGAGTTAGGATCTTTCTTGGAAGATGTCACACATAAACTGAGCCTTGAAAAAAGACCAGAATTTCAAGACAGAGATAGTGAAGCAATGATGCACCAATAATACAATTCTGACTATATGACTCCCCTCCTCAAGAAACAACTGGGGCTTTGTACTACCTATAGAATAGAATGTTAACTTTTATTTGGCATTTGAAGTCCTTAATTATATTACTCCAATTCATATTTATTTCAGATTATTGAAACTAATGTTTCTTGTAAAGAATATTCATCTCCTCTTTCTCTATGTATATAGATAGATAGATATAGATATAGATACATAATTATTTTCTGCCTCCATGCTTTAAAAAAGATGTCTTCCATGATTGCCATATCTTTCTTTCTCATCTGTACCTCTTGTAATCCCAAGATTTCTTCAAGACTCAATTCAACTGCTATATATTGAAAGAAGATTTTTCTGAATCCTCTTGAAAAAAAGTACATTTTGTCTTCTCCCAGTGAGCTCCTTGTGAACAGGGATTGAAATTGTTTTGTTTTGCTTTGCTTTGCTTTTGAGGGTAGGGTTGTCTTTATATTCCCAGCATAACTAATGTATAATTGCTTAATATATATACATATATATGCTAATTGAATACATTACAGAAATTGAAAATGTACTGTTGGAAGCTCTTTCTAATTAACAATTAAAAACATGCAATGGCTCATGTTCAGCTGTAATAGTCTTCAGGAATGCATTCATGAATCCCATTAAATTTCAAGTCATGGAAAGACCCAAATGGAGATTCCATTGCTATTTCACATATAAGACACAAGTTGCTTTAGTTTTTTTTTAATCTGAAAAATGGAGGCAGAAACATATCCTATTTATATTTAGATTATTTTATTTTATTAAATATTTCTTAGTTATATGTAATTTTTTAATCATTTTTTAAAATGATTTTTTTGCTTGCTGATGGTTTTATTTTTTTATAAAGCTTTTTATTTACAAAACATATGAGTGACCTTTCAACATTGACCTTTGCAAAAACTTTTTTTTTCCCAAGCTTTTCCCCTCCTTCCCCCCACCCTCCACCCCTAGATGACAGGTAATCTAATACATGATAAATAGGATAAATTATATGACAAATACAATACATGTATACATATCTGTACAGTTATCTTACTGCACAAGAAACATCAGATATAGAAAGAGAAGAAGAAAAAACAACCTAAGAAGGAAAACAAAATGCATGGAAATATTCACAGAAAGCGTTAAAATGCTGTGTTGTGGTTTACTCTCAGTTCCCACAGGCCTCTCTCTGAATGTATATGACTATCTTCATCGCTGAACAACTGGTTTGAATCACATCATTGTTGAAGAGAACCATGTCCATCAAAATTGATCATCATATAGTCTTGTTGCTGTGTATAATGTTCTCCTGGTTCTGCTGATTTCACTCAGCATCAGTTCATGCAAGTCTCTCCAATCCTCTCTGAAATCCTCCTGTTGGTCATTTCTTACAGAACAATAATATTCCATAACATTCATATACCATAATTTATTCAGCCATTCTCCAATTGATGGGCATCTTTTCAATTTCCAGTTTCTTGCCACTACAAAAAGGGCTGCCACAAACATTTTTGCACATGTGGGTCCCTTTCCCTCCTTTAAAATCTCTTTGGGATATAGGCCCAGTAGAAACACTGCTGGGTCAAAGGGTATGCACAGTTTGA
>JAJPUD010002384.1:205337-235133 GCA_023553655.1 Myrmecobius fasciatus | reverse complement strand
GAAGAAGAAGAAGAAGAAGAAGAAGAAGAAGAAGAAGAAGAAGAAGAGGAAGAAGAAGAAGAAGAGGAAGAAGAAGAAGAAGAAGAAGAAGAAGAAGAAGAAGAAGAAACTTTAAAGCTTGCAAAGCATTTTGTAAAGATTATGCCATTTTATTTTCACAGCAACCCCGGGAGGTTGACACGGTTATTATTCTCTTTTATTTTATTTTTTTCCCTGAGGCAATTGAAATTAAGTGACTTGCCCAAGGTCACACAGCTAGGAATTGTTAAGTGTCTGAAATCAGATTTGAACTCAGGTCCTCCTGACTTCAGGGCTGATGCTATATTCACTGCATCAACTAGCTGCCTCCACTATCTTCATTTTTATTAGGAAACTGAGACCAGGAGAAAGTGAGTGATTTACTTAGGGTCATACAGTCAGTAAATATTTGAGGCTACATTGGAACTCAGATCTTCCTGATCTAGATTGGTTTGGAAGGAAAATAAAGAAAATTTACTTAGCACCATTTAGGACTTCAGAGGCTCTTTAGCTCACAGCATCTTTTCATTGCTCTAATTTGTTATATGTCACACACTAATGGAGAGAGGCAGTGGCACAGATAATCCACTCATATATTTTACTTTGGGATTTATTAGCTACTCATGCTTGAATTTTGGAGTATTTGATATTGTAAATGTTCATCATTTTAATTCAATTCAACTAACATCGATTAAGTACTGTTATGTGGCAGATACTTGTAGATGAAATGATTTAAGGTAACAGTTAAGAACTTTATTCTTTTATATATATATATAAAGCTTTTTATTTACAAAACATATGAGTGACCTTTCAACATTGACCTTTGCAAAAACTTTTTTTCCCAAGCTTTTCCCCTCCTTCCCCCCACCCTCCACCCCTAGATGACAGGTAATCTAATACATGCTAAATAGGATAAATTATATGACAAATATAATACATGTATACATATCTATACAGTTATCTTACTGCACAAGAAACATCAGATCTAGAAAGAGAAGAAGAAAAAAGAACCTAAGAAGGAAAACAAAATGCATGGAAATATTCACAGAAAGCGTTAAAATGCTGTGTTGTGGTTCACACTCAGTTCCCACAGGCCTCTCTCTGGATGTATATGACTATCTTCATCGCAGAACAACTGGTTTGAATCACATCATTGTTGAAGAGAACCATGTCCATCAAAATTGATCATCGTATAGTCTTGTTGCTGTGTATAATGTTCTGCTGGTTCTGCTGATTTCACTCAGCATCAGTTTATGCAAGTCTCTCCAGGCCTCTCTGAAATCCTCCTGTTGGTCATTTCTTACAGAACAATAATATTCCATAACATTCATATACCATAATTTATTCAGCCATTCTCCAATTGATGGGCATCTTTTCAATTTCCAGTTTCTTGCCACTACAAAAAGGGCTGCTACAAACATTTTTGCACATGTGGGTCCCTTTCCCTCCTTTAAAATCTCTTTGGGATATAGGCCCAGTAGAAACACTGCTGGGCCAAAGGGTATGCACAGTTTGATAACTTTTTGAGCATAGCTCCAAATTGCTCTCCAGAGTGGTTGGATCCATTCACAGTTCCACCAACAATGTATCAGTGTCTCAGTTTTCCCACATCCCCTCCAACAGTTATCATTATCATTTCCTGTCATTTTAGCCAATCTGACAGGTGTGTAGTGGTATCTCAGAGTTGTCTTAATTTGCATTTCTCTGATCAATAGTGACTTGGAGCACCTTTTCATGTGACCAGAAATAGTTTCAATTTCTTCATCTGAAAATTGTTCATATCTTTTGACCATTTATCGATTGGGGAATGGCTTGAATTCTTATATATTTGAGTCAATTCTCGATATATTTTAGAAATGAGGCCTTTATCAGAACCTTTGGATGTAAAAATATTTTCCCAGTTTACTGCTACCCTTCTAATCTTGTCTGCATTCATTTTGTTTGTACAAAAACTTTTTAACTTGATATAGTCAAACTTATCTATTTTGTGATTAATGAAGGAACTTTATTCTTGACAAACTTAAAGTCCATTCTTCTTTTTCACTTCTCCTCTCCCTAAAACAGTTCTCTGATTCCCATTTGTTGTTGTAGTTTGACGTTGGTTTATGTGACTCTGACTAATATAAAGCATCCACTCAACCTGAGCTGCTCACCCTAATTTTTATGAAAAAAAATGAAATGGTCACATATTTCTTTCTTTCTTACCACACTTCTTTAGATCAATGACAGGATTAAAGGAGTGAAAACAAGCATGGCATCATGGACACAGATGGTAATAGTTATTATTTTATTCAGTCTTCAAACTTAGGAACATATACAAAAATGGCCATCTAAATTACTATAGTAAGAGATAGGTACTATATTAGATTAAGATTTATTACTTCTTCAATTTATTTATTTCAAGTTAGAACTTAGATTTGTAGATGGCAATCTTGGAATTAAAAGAACACTTCCTTTGTGTACCTACTTTGTAACCATAGGCAAGTATCAAAAGTCTCCTCGTTCCCAGGCAAGACCTTGAAAGTAGCAACCATATAGTTAACCCATTTTGTAGTGCTAAAAAGAATCTCCACTATATATATACATATATATATATATATATGCATATATATATACTTGACAAACTGTACTTACTCTATGCTAGGATATAAAAGAAGTTGATAAATAACAACAACAGCAATAGCCTATATTGCACTTTAAGGTTTGCCAAGCACTTTAGAATTATTTTCATATTATCCTCGCAACAATCATCAGTAAAAATGCTATTGCAATAGCCATTTTTCAAATGAGAAACTGAGGCAAAGTGAGCTTAATTAAGTCAAATCAATTCAATAACCATTTATTTTTTCAATAAATATTTATTAAGCATCTACTGTGTGCCAGCCTCAATGCTAATGTGTAAGAATAGCTTTTAATCAGTGTTCATGATTTCAAATTTAGTACTCTATTCTTCACCCCGTATAAAACTGACTATTTTTCAAGGAAGCTTATTCCATTTTTGACACCTCTAATTCTTAGAATGTTTTATTTTATATTGTTGTTTTTTCCTAATATCAATTCTATATTTGCACCTTTGCAAATTCCTCCTATCTTTTCTGATTTTGTCCTCTTCAACCCACCTGAACAAATCTAATCCCACTTCTAATTTGCCGCCTTTCAAATACCTGAATATAAGGTATCATGACCCACCTACATCTTCTCTTCTCCATGATAAACATCCCCAGTTGCTTCAACCAATCCTGATTTACGTGAAGTCAAGATCCTTCATCATCATAGTAAACTGCCTCTAAATGATTTCCAGATTATGATGTGCTTTTAAAATTACTTTAGATACCCTATCTCATTTGTTCTTCACAACCATCTGTAAGTTAGTGAGAAAAGATACTATCACCACAATTATTCAAATAGAAAGGCTTAAGTAACTTGCACATGATAGAGGAATAATTTTAATTTGCCTTTTTACTACAAATATAAATACAATTCCTACCATACGGCGTTGTCCTTTGAAAGAAAGTATAGAGTCTACAGATGTTTGTGTAGGAGAATAAAAGTGTGAAAAGGAGTAGGTTGTTCAAGGAGCCAATTGGAACAAGATGTTAGACATAGGGAATGTGGTAGGTGTCAGGAGATGAGCAAGACATGGGTACAAAAATATAAGATGCATGGGATTGGCGTTTAATACAATGTCTCTGTGGATGTCGAGAGGGAATTGGATACCCAAATTGCCTCTGGCTATTGCCTCAAGAAAACAAAATCAACTATGGGTTTTAATGTTTTCTGTTTAAAAGATGCCTTAGTTACATATTAAATGATCTGTTCTTATTCTTTACCAATTACCTAATATTTAAATTTTTGATGTAAAGTTCAAAATTGATAGAAACTGATGAGACAATTTGCTTTTGAGCCATTCTCAGAGTTAGATTTTTGTCTTTTGGATGTGTCTTTGCCTCCGAGGGCCAGAAAAAATTCCCCAAATACTTTTATTTCCACATGTAATATTCCTTGCAGCTATATGGTTTTCCATTTACCACAACCCTAAAGTAGCAGATCCAAGAATACAAACATTCCGTTGCAGAAATGTGAAAACAAGTTCAATTCTTTGAGGGGAGGAAGTCTCCTTCACATACTTCTTAAAGATATTGTTTGGCAATATTAAATTCCCCTCCCTCTAATATGAGTGTGAATTTGTCAGAGGTAGAAATGTAGCAATAATTCATAAAGAAACATTCTCATGGGTACATTATGGCTATTAACTCATGAGTCACACTGCAACATCACCCAAATGGTAGAGGGAGATGCTGTCATCTTCATTTGCACATGAGAAAAGTGCAGTTGAAAAGCAACAGGGCAAGGTGACTCAGGCCATCAGAGATACAGTTTGGACTAGAACCCAGAGGGATTTGAATCCTAAGGCATTCTTTCCTCAGAACTTGGCTGCCTTGCTATCCTCCCTCATGATGATGCTCAGTGGGGAGGCTTGCCACAATTTTTTATGCTGTTCCATGCTTCATGTAAGTAGTGATGAAGACTTAAATCACCAGTCGTCATGTCCTGCCAAGTTAGGGACAAGTGAACACTGGCCCAGAGTAACAGAAAACCCTGAGGCAGGAAGTGATGTACTGAGAAATTTAACAAAGTCACAGATTGGGTACTGGACCTATCTACTGGCAAGTAGATTAAATGAATGGATACAATTGGGCACTTCATATCTCCTTGTCATTTATAATCTTCTGAACCTTTGGTCTTTTCCCTGTAATTTTGGTGTCCAATCTGGGTAAAAACTGCATTATCCATGAATTTTCTTTGCTCTTACTCATTATAGTTCCCAGTATAATGAGTAGGATATGTTTATTATTACAATTATTAAAATATATGATCTATACCCATTTTTTCTAGATACCTTTCATTATTGAGGGTCCCAAAGTACTGAAAAACATCACTAAGTCAGATTAAATATATAACCAGCAAAATATGCTTGTTGACCCTGAAATGTACAAACTACTTAAGAGGGCAAAGCAATGCTACACTCTAATTTGGGACAGGAAGAACTTGATGAAATTGCAGGGAGAGTAGGCAGAGTGTAATTACTAACTTGAAGAGTGGCCAGAACACCAAGATTAACATAGCCTTGCTATTACAGAGAAAGATCAGCAGAACTTTCATGATGCCAAGTGGGTCTGACCTTAATTACAAGCTCTACTTAGAACATAGCAGAGGGGTGACCCCAGGTTATAATAGAAACAATAACCTATTATTATGGAATAGTTTACTTCTTGCATATCATTTTTCTCAAAACAATCTTATGAAATAGAGAATGTATTGGTATTATTACCATCATTAGGCAGGTGGAAAAACTGAGACCCAGAGAGGTAAAGTAACTTGACTACATAGAGAAGAATTGGAAGAACATGAATGCTCGTCTTCTAAGTGGCAGGTCAACAATCTTTCAAATTTTTAACTTTACATATTAATTAATCAACAAATATGTTTATGTATTTAGTAATTTTAGCAGCACTAGATGCTGTGGAACTTATGTAAGAATGAGATTACAACAAATTGCAATTCTCCTTTCTCTGTCGCAGTGTCTATCTCTGTCTTTGTTTCTCTGTCTCTGCCTCTCTCTCTCTCTTTCTCTCTCTGTCTGTCTCTTTCTCTCTCTGTCTGTCTCTCTGTCTCTCTGTCTCTCTGTCTCTCTCTTTCTGTGTGTCTCATTCTTTATCTATGTGTGTTTCTCTCTGTGTCTCTGTGTATGTCTCTGCCCTCTGTCTCTCTCTGTGTGCCTGTTTCTGTCTGCCTGTGTCTGTCTCACTCTGTCTCGCTCTGTCCCACTCTGTCTCTCTCTGTCCTTTCTGTCTTTCTGTCTCTGACTCTGTCTCTCTCTGTATCTTTCTCTTCATTCTCTCTCTGCCTATCTCTGAATCTCTCTCTCTTTCTCTTTCTCTGTCTCTCTCTGTGTGTGTCTCTCTCTTTCTCTGTCCTCTCTTGATCCAACATGTGATTTCATCGCATAAGGAACTCCCCACAAAAAAAAAAAAAACTTTTTCTGCCAATGTAGATCTGCTATTTAGAATTTTTTAGAATTGCCCGAGGCTCTTAAGAGGATGTGAATCAGTTAAAGTCACACTCTCTAGGTGTCAAGATAGCATTGGGACTCAGGGTTTTGTTTTGTTTTGTTTTGCTTTTTTCTGAATCTGATGTACTTTCTCTATCCAATACACCATGTTGTAGCTCATTTTGATAGTGTAATACTTAAATTATACATATCTAGTTGATTACTGTTCTGAAAAAGGAAAACTTTTCTAAAAAAGCATAGAAGGGGAGTATAGTAGTTAGGAAGTGGCAAAAGGAAGAGATACTATTGAAGAAGATCACATTGAGAGAAAGAGATAATACACAAAGAATCAGGGTAGAACAATGTGCAAAAAAATGAAGAATGGGAAAGTTATGAGATATATGAGGTGATCAACATTGCAAAATATGAGAGAGGGGGTAATATCAAAAAAAGAAGAAAGGAGAGAGAAAGAGAGAGAGAGAGAGAGAGAGAGAGAGAGAGAGAGAGAGAAGGACAAGGAGGAGGAGGAGGAAGGAAGAAAAAGAGGAAGGGGGAAGGAGGGAGGAAGAAAGAAAGTCAAGAAGGAAGGAAGGAAGAAGGAAGGAAAGAAAGAAGGAAGGAAACAAAGAAACAAAGAAAGAAGGGAAGAAGGAAAGGGGAAAAGGAAGGGAAGAAAGAATAAAGAGAAAGGAAGTAAGGCAGAGCTAAGAAAAGAGAAAAAAAAGGTTTTGGGATTAGATTAAAAGGACATTAATGACCTTCAAGCAAACTAGTTTAGAAGTGGTATGGATTGAAGCCAAACTTCTGGAAATTAAGGAGAAAATGGGAAGAGAGGAATTGAAGGTAATAAGACTAGAAGGTAATAGAATACTATTACTAATAATACTAATAATAATACTAATACTACCCCTTGTTGTTGTCCAATGCTTCTTAAAATCCATTAACCAGTTATTATGTTTGATACATGACATCTTTCTTTGGCAGTTTATACTCGGTTAGCATTACTCAAATCTCTTGCATTTTACACAGGAATATTTTTTCAGTTTTGTATAATTGATGTCCACCTTTGTCTTTTTAATATCTTTCTTCTTAATTGAATAGGAAAGAGAATTCTTGTAAAAAATGTTTGAGATAGATGCAAGTCCTAACAATAAAGAAGGCAGCATATGCTCAGGAGAAAACTGGCCAAGTTGAAAGGAAATAGGTGAAGAAGTATGCCAAAAAGAAATTTAATAAACTTCATTTTTCCTTTTTATTAGGTTCTAAAAGAAAGTGTGGAAGACACATATGTTGGGGCTTTCTAATTCTAACAATACAATGGAAAATGAAGAGAGTTGATAGTGAACATTAAGAAGATGTGATTACATTGTTTTCAATAGCAGTTTGGTTATAAAGTATGTGGTAAATGACTAGATGAAAAAGTAGAAAAAGAAAATTAAAATATGGATAAGACTGGTAAACTCAAAGATGTTTTAGCCATCATAAAAGGAGACTTGCTCAGGGAATTGACACATTATAAATTTATATGTTCAGTAATACAGACATTTCTTAGCCTAGATTTTTTTATTTTATTTTTTGTTAAAACTTTTTATTTACAAAACATATGTATTGGTAATTCTTCAACATTGACCCTTACAAAGCTTTCTGTTACAAATTTCCCCCCCTAGTCCCCACCCTTCCCCTAGATGGCAGGAAGTCAACTACATGTTAATTATGTTAAAATACTTGACAAATGGGATATATGTATACATATTTCCACACTTATTATTGTTGTGCAAGAAAAATCCTATCTACAAGAAAAAAAATCAGAGAAGGGAAACACAATGCAAGCAAACATCAATAGAGAGCATGAAGATGTTATGTTGTGGTCCACATTTCATATCCCTCTCTATGGGTGTATATAGCTTTCTTCACTGAACAATTGGAACTGGTTTGAAACATTTCTTTGTTGAAGAGAGCCATATCCATCAGAATTGATCATCATATAGTATTGTTGTTGCCGTGTATAATTATCTCCCAGTTCTGCTCAATTCCACTTAGCATCAGCTCATGTAAGTCTCTCCAGGCATTTCTGAAATCATCCTGCTGGTCGTTTCTTATAGAACAATAATATTCCATAACATCATATACCATGATTTATCCAGCCATTCTCCAATTGATAGGCATCCATTCAGTTTCTAGTTTCTTGCCACTACAAAAAGGGCTGCCACAAACATTCTTGCACATGTGGGGCCCTTTCCTTCCTTTAAAATCTCTTTGGGATATAAGCCAAATAGAAATACTGCTGGGTCAAAGGGTATGCACAGTTTGATAACTTTTTGAGTATAGTTCCAAATTGCTCTCCAGAATGGTTGGATCCCTTCAAAGTTCCACCAACAATGTATCAGTGTCCCAGTTTTCCCACATTCCCTCCAACATTCGTCATTATCATTTCCTGTCATTTTAGCCAATCTGACAGGTGTGTAGTGGTACCTCAGAGTTGTCTTAATTTGCATTTCTCTGATCAATAGTGATTTGGAGCACCTTTTCATATGACTAGAAATAGTTTTAATTTCATCATCTGAAAATTGTCTCTTCATATCCTTTGACCATTTATTGATTGGAGAACTTAGCCTAGATGTTACTTGTTAGAACTATTAACTACTTAGGTTCTTGTGAATTGACATCTGTTTTCTGATGTCTGGGGTATATCAAACATAACATTGTAAGAACAATGATATCATAGTTATTATCTAGGCTCTTTTAAGCTCTAAAATTTAATTAATCTTTTCTTTTTCTTTTTTTTGGAAGGCAAGTGGGGTTATGACTTGACTAGGATCACATAACTATTTGAACTCAGATCCTCCTGTCTTGAGAGTTGCAACTCTAGTCATTATACTATTTAACTATGGCAGATCAATCTCTTCTTATTCCTTGGTTATTCTTGCCTTCCCACAGCCACCTACTAATCCCAAATTGTTTATACTACATTGTTCTATCCTTCAGATTTGTACCCAAGCATAGATCTAAGCAAAATAACTTATCTTCAGTACTTAAAAAAATCAAATATGTATATGAGTATGTGTGTATATACACACATTTTCCTCATTCACTCTAAGTCTCAGGGACCCCATTTGCTTAATTTTTATCACCCTGCCTATCATATTAGGGTATTCAAAGTCAATTGGTCTGTTTTCCTTTCACATTGAAAGTTACCCATTTAAGATACCCAGGGTTCACTGTGTTATCTATACCTACTCACCAATGTGATGGAAATTATTCCTCTGTATTTGTTATGTTTATGATGGTCACTTTAATCAGTATCCTAAGTGTCAGACTTACATCAGGTAAGAAGATCTATAAGTCCAATCCAATAAACATTGATTAAATGCCTACTATGTGTCAAGCACAGTGCTAAAGTCTGGGGATACAAAAATAATCAAAAGTAGTACCAGCCCACATGGAGTTTAAAATCTAATGGAGAAGGTAATGTTCAATCAATTATACAAAGCAAGTTCTAAACAGGAAAAATAGAAAATAACTATTTTCTAGGCATTAGATTTAAGGGGGGGATTCCAATAAAAGAAGTGATTTCACTTGGGACATAAACAAAGCTAAGGAAATCAGTAAACATAGAAGATTATTCCTAACATGGATTACAATCAGAAAAAAATGCCCAGAACTGAGAAGAGTCAGGAGGCCAGTGACATTAGATTGAAGAATATATGTTGGAGAGTAAAGTATAATAAGAGCATAAAGGTTGGAAGGGATTGGACTATAAAGGGCTTTAAATATCAAATGGAATATTTTGTATTTGCCCCTGGAGGAAGTAGGGAACTACTTGGGTTTATTCTAAGGAAGAGGACCATTGACTTAGGATTCAAAGAATCTAGATTCAAATCCACTGTGTTTGATATTGGTGAAGTCATTTAACCCTTCTTGAATCTCAGTTTCCTTATCTTATATGTAAGTAGATTACATTAAAAGAACTATGAGGTCATTTTACAGCTATAATCCTATGATTTTTAGTTACAGGTGTATTTTTTAACATCTCTCCAGTTTCAAATGAAATGGAGCCTTGAATAAGTGTTAATTCTGTGTTGGAGATAATAGACAAAACCTTTTCTAGAGGTTACTAGGAAATTTTTGGTCTTCTGAGAAATTAGAACAAGGATAGTTCTATACAATGGAAAACATTAGAGCAGATATTGAGTTAAGATCAATAATTAGGTAACATGACATAATAGAATTGGCTAGTTAGTTATTCTTGTTTTAAATTAACAATTCAATATTATTTATTTTTAATTCAAGATTCTTTCATTCCCTTCTCTTAAACCTTCCCCATCCACTGAAAAGTTGTGAAGAACTTAATAACTATAAAAGCACAGTGATAGTTCAAATGTGATTAAGCATGAAGAATCTCAATAAATCAATGGAATAACAATAATATGTAGGTAGTCCCCAGAAATATGACAGAGATTTTTGGTATTTCTGTTGTTATTTTGATATCTTCAAATATTTAAGGTTGTTCTATATATTAGATACTGGATAGACTCTATATGAATCCAGAGAAAAAAATAATGATCAGTGGAATATAAGTTACAATGGAAACAAATCCATGTAATTCTCATATTAAAATGAGAAAAATCTTCATAATGATTATCTCTATTTAGAAATTTTTAACATGAGATATCTTTATAATTATTTTTACTGTCTAGAAATGGAATTAATTCTGTTGTATGGTTGAATTCTCCCATTATATGAAGTGTCTAAGCACTGGACCATGTATTGAGGTGCTCTAACGGGTTACAAATGTAATTAAAGAATATTACAGACTCATCAGCAAGAAATAGAAAAAGAAATTTCATTGAAAAACTACTATATAGAAAATAAAATACTTGAGGGTTTACCCACCAAGACAAACCCCAAATCTATATAAACATAATAACAAAACACGTCTCACACAAATAAAATCAGATCTAAACAATTGGAAAAATATCAATTGTTCCTAGCTAGGTCGAGCCTAAATTAGTCTACTTGTTTATTTAGTACCATACCAATCAAACAGCCAAAATAATATTTTATAGAACTTGAAATTAATAACAAAATTCATTTGAAAGAACAAAAGGTGAAGAATATCAAGGGAATCAATGAAAAAAGAAATACAAAAAATGGTGGTTTAGCAGTATCAAACCTAAAACTATATTATAATGCAGCAGTGATCAAAACCATTTGGTACTAGCTAAAAATAGTGGTGGATCAGTGAAATAGATTAACTACATATCACATAATAATCAAGGGTTATAGCAATCTAGTATTTGATAAATTCTTAAACTTCAGCTTCTGGAATAAGAACTCAATATTTGACTAAAATTGCTGAGGAAATTGGAAAATAATGTCAGAAAATTAGCATATAACTACATCTCACACACCATTCCTAAATAAGATCAAAATGGAATATAAGTTGGGCACAAAAGATGATACCATAAACAAATTAGGAGAGCAAGAGATATTTCACCTATCAGAGCTTTGGAGAAGGGAGGAACTTACAACTAAAGAAGACCTAGAGAACATTATGAAAGGCAAAATGGACAATATTGATTACATTAAATTAAAAAGGTTTTGCACAAATAAAACCAACAGAAACAAAATTAAAAGGGAAGTACAAAGCTGGAAAAATATTTATAGGCAGTATTTTTGATAAAGATCTCATTTCTAAATTATATAAAGAACTGTGTCAAATATATAAGAACACATGTTATTCCCCAATTGATAAATGGTTAAAGGATATGGACAGACAGTTTTCAGGTGATGGAATTAAAGTCATTTATAGTTATATGAAAAAATGTGCTAAATCATTATTGATTAGAGAAATGAAAATTTAATCAACTCTGAGGTACCATCTCATACTTTTCAGATTGGCTAAGATGCCAAGAAAAGATAATAAATATTGGAGGGGATGTGGGAAAACTGATACACTAATGCATTGTTGGTAGAGTTATTAACTGATCCAATCATTCTGGAGAGCAATCTGGAACTATGCCCAAAGGGCTATAAAACTGTGCATACCCTTTGATCCAGCAGTTCCATTACTATATCTATATTCCAAGGAAATGATAAAGAAAGGAAATCATAAAACATGTGCAAAAATGTTTCTAACATTTCTTTTTGTGGTAGCAAAGAACTGGAAAAGGAATGGCTGAACAAGTTGTGGTATATGAAGGTAATGGAATATTATTGTTGTATAAAAATGATGAGCAAGCTGATTATAGAAAGACCTGGAAAGATTTACATGAATTGATCTGAGTGAAACAATCAGAACCAGGAATACATTGTACAAGAATGTGCAATGCTCAGTTATGAAAGGATTGGTTCTTCTCAGCTGTTCAGTGATGCAAAGCAATCCCAATAGACTTTGTTCAGAAAATGCCATCTGCAACCAAAAAAAAGATCTACAAAGTGTAAATCAACACATACTATATTCACTTCTTTTTTCTGTTTTTATCTCTCTTTTTTGCTCTGATTTTTCTCTCCAACATTATTCATAAAGCAATGTCTATTAAAAAATAAACTTACTACAAAGGGGAAAAAAGAATGTAACAGATCACACTAGATATGCCTTCCATATTTAGGGTTTTCTGACATTATGAGATAAATTTACCTGAAGGAACCCTTCAGGGCAAGAACCAATTAATTCTAGAATAAGTCATAGAAGCAACTCTTGGTAAGGAAAGAATTTAGAATAACATACAAAGCATTAAAACTTAGTAAATGTCTCGCCCAAACAAATGATATTTCTTATGGTCCTGAAGTAACTGCAAAGATTTTCAACATTTTCTCTGTTAACTTGAAAGTGACTCAGCAGTTTCTAGAACTGGTTTGAATTTGTGCTATGGTGGATCATTCTTTACTCTTTATTTATTTTTGCTTTTTGCTGAGGCAATTGAGGTTAAGTGACTTGCCCAGGGTCACACAGCTAGGGAATGTTAAGTGTCTGAGAACAGATTTGAATTCAGGTCCTCCTGACTTCAGGGCTGGTGCTCTATCCACTGCGCCACCTAGCTGCCCCTCATTCTTTACTCTTAAGAGGAAAGTGGAATGCAAAATAAAGAGGAACAATTGATAGATGTTTAAGTTAATTGAGAAATGATAAATGCCTGCTATGTGCCAGATATTATGTTAAGTGGGGTGGATAAAAAATAGTTTTCATCTTCAAACAACTCACAGTTGGGAGGGATTATGACACACTGCTGAGTTGTGAATGTACATCAATTTATAAAAAAGACAAGATGATCATCCCACTTTGTGTGTTCCCTCATTAAAAATGTTTGGCACTAAAATGTATTTTCTTTAATTTAAAAATGTAAAAAAAATCATTTGCCTACATAATAAAATGTAATGTGGTGGTAGGAAGGTTGTTTTGTTGTTGTTTGTTTGTTTGTTTTAATTTTAGTAGTGGCTAACTATAAATTGTTATATTGCACAAGTAAAATATTTAAACATTAATCTTATCAAAGACATGGGTTCCTTGCTAAATATAGTTTTGGATTTGCCTTTATTACTTTGCTTTCTATATTACAGTTTACTTCAAGTACCAAGGTTACCTCCTATTTAAGGCTATTTGGGGGCCATCCTGATGCTCTTCAGTGATTAGTACTTTTCTCCCCTGTAACTCCCACAACAAATTGCCTGATATTTAATGTTTTTCTGTGTATCTATTGGTAGAATACTGTTAGAATTTTTAAAATCAGAAACACTCATTTTCCCAAATTCTACTCTGTGACTTTAAAGCAAGTTACTTAATCCTGTTTACATCAGTTTCTGCATCTATAAAATGAATTAGAGAAGGAAATAAATGACAAAACAGTATCTTTGCCAAGAAAACCCCAAAGTGAATCACAAAGCATCTGATAGAACTGAACAACAACAATAACAAAACTGTAAGTTCCTAAAGGGCAGAGTTGTTTTTTCTGGTGCCTCACATGATACTGGCATAGAGTAAACACTTAAATACTTACTGATTGTTAGTATCCAGAAATGTGAATAAGAAGATCTTAGTTTAATTATTAGATCTTAACTATTTCCTTGAATTTGAGTAAACTTTCATGTCTCTAAGTCTCAAGTTTTCTTATCTGTAAATGATGATAATGATTATATTATCTATCCCATTCTAAATCCTATGCTAATGGAGATTTTTCTTTCTCTATATCCTTTATAACAAAGATAAATTTGATAGTATTAAGCCATGGAGCAGGGGAAGGGGATGGAAAAAAATCACATTCTGAGAACCCTGAACAGTGTACATTTTAATTAAAAGATTGTTCATCCATTTCAGTCAGACCTGTCTCTTTATGAACTCATTTTGAGTGTTCTTGGAAAAGATATTGAAGAGGTTGCCATTTCCTTATCTAGCTCATTTTACAAATGAGGAAACTGAAGCAAACAGGATTAAATGCCTTGCCTAGGGTAACACAGTTAATAAACATCTAGAATCAGATTTGAACTCAGGAGAATATATGTATTCCTGATTCTAGGCTGGGCTATCCACTCTACTACTATTGACACATTAATAAAAAAGCTCATATTTTTGCATAATTATATAGTTTGCAAAGGGCTTTGTGTATACTACATAACGTGGGATTTACATAATGTAAAAACCAAGAGTTGAAATATTATTTTGTTCATTGAACAGATGAGGACTGAGGCTCAGAAAAATTTAATGACTTACTTAAGGTTATGTAGCTAGGCAAGTGCATTATATACAGTACACTAATGTTATAACACATTTACTTTATGCATTATATATGTCATGTATTTTAGACTGATCTCTGTGAGGAAAGAAATGTCTAAATTCACCCTTCTGTTTCTTACAATACCTATGATTACAGTAGTTCATGGAGTTCATGTACAGAGTTGTAAGAACAGAGTTCATGTATTGATTTTGACAAATGAGACCCTGAATTAGATATCTAATTGCCCTGAGTCTTGGTTTTGCCATTTGTAAAATGATTGCATGTGATACCAAGAAGACCCAGATTCAAATTGTGCCTCTGATGCATATTGGTCATGGGACTTAATCTCTCACTATTTCAAGAAGATTCCTAAGAATTTGAATCTCAGAATGGCAGATCTATATTTAAAGAGATAATTTCCTCATGTGTTCCCTCTGTGAATGAAATCACAGCTTTTACCAGAAAACAAAAAGGGATATATGGTGGGCAATATGGTTTGTTCTTCCTAGCTACAGTTGTGAGGAAAGTTCTTTGTAAACAGAAATGAGTCATGTAAATATTAGTAGTAGTAACAACAGTTATATTTCCACATAATATTTATACTAAATATTTGTTAAATGAATGAATAATGGGTTAATATATCTCTCTTCCTATTGTGTTAACATTAACATGTACTCACATCCTTAGGGTTACATGCTGCTCAAATGCCCACTCTCCAATAAATCTGCTCAATTATAGATGTGCACATATTAATTCATAAGAATTTAAAACAATGAATTTTATATATAAAAGCTCTATTGTTTCTTATTTCTCATAATGTAAAGAAGTTCTGTTTGTTTTTCCCCAGAAATAGAGATCAACCTCTCTGTTCCCCTTACTTGAAATATGAAGAACTTCAGAAAGAGAAATTTCTATTAGAATATTAAGTAATTTTTTTTAAAAATTGTGTATTACAATAAGTGAGGAGAAAAGATTCAGATGAAAGGAATAACATAACAAATTATTTTTCCATGACTTATGGGTTAGTCAGTGATAGAAAGATTTCAGAGTTGCAAGATGATTAGTTGAAGGACCTTGAAATTAAAAGTATTGAGATATCATGATGTAGAAAGACTGGGAAAGCTCCTGAAGATTTTTCAGAAGAGCTAAGATGTTGATAAAGTAGCTACTTTTAAGGAAAATGTAAAAAAGGATGATTTTGGTAGTCTTTTCAGAAATATAACAACAAATTCTTTCCTGCTTCTCCCTCTGCTGATTGTGCTCAATATATTCTGCCTATATTTTTGTTTGTCCATTGATGTTTGTATTTTGTCTCCTTGATAGGGACTATCTCTTACCTTTGTTTGTACCCCTAATGATTACTACAGTGTCTATCAGATAATAGGTACTTAATAAATAAATGTTTTTTGAGTGACTTAATGAAGAGGTAGTCAGTGAGCAATATTGTAATGGTGATAATTTATAATAATGATGACAATATTTAAAGCTAGCTTCTTATATTGTAGGTCATAATTCCATATGGAGTCTCCTAACTCAATATGTGGGTGATGAAATTATGATTTAATATCAGTAAATGTTATGTTAATTTATATTACCTGTTTTATATACTTATGTACCTAAGGTTGCACAAAAATTTCTCAGGCAAAAAGGGTCATGAGTTTAAAAGGTTTTAAGAAACCCTATAGTTTAAAATATGTAAAGTTTTCTTTATATAAGTTATCTAAGTTGATCTTGTGAGGTATATATTATTGGCATTATTAATCCCATTTTACACATGATGATGATGATATTGAGTAACGACCCCAAAAAGTTAAAGAACCTACAGACTTACCAAATCAGATTCCATATTCAAACCTAAATTCAATATTCTTTCAGTATCCAATACTGAGTGACTCAGACAAAGGATATAGGAATAAGTAACGAAGGACAGGAATATTATAATTTGTATAGCCGGTACTTAAATTCCATTAAATAAATATAATTATGAACTTACTACATTAAAAGCACCATATTATGTTCTGGGGATATATGAAAAAAACTAAATGTGTCTCAAGGAGCCTACATTCTCCAGGAGGGCTACAATGTGTACACACACAAGTAAAGACAAGGTGTTTTGTCTCAGTAGAAAAGGGGAGCTATTTAGAGTATAAAAACCTGAGTTTAAATTCCTGCTCTGAAAAGTTTCTATCCCCATTATGTAGAACAAATAATCTTACTTCTAAATAATGATTCTATGTTTCTACATTTGTGAAATGAAGGAATTGCACAAAATGGATTTAGAGTTTGCTTCTAAGGATGCATCTTTGATTATGTGAGAAAAGAACAGAACACTAACTGAGGAGATTAAGAAAATTAGGTAGGCAGGGGCAAGGTTATACCAGATGTGCTTTAAACACCTAACAGACGGATTTGTTTTTGAACCTGAAGGTGATAAAGAACCATTGGGGTTTATTGAATGGGAACAGATATTGTTGTTCAGATATTTAGGAAGATCAATTTGACAGATGAGTAGGAAATTGCCTGGAAAGAAGAAAAGCTTGAAGCATGGAGATATGGACCAGAAGGCAATCACAGTAGTTCCAACATAATATGATGAAGCCCTGTAACAGGCAGCAGTGTTAGAAAAAAGAAGGGGGAAGAGAGAAAAATATAAATGGAGGAACATTGGGACTTGGAAATTGATTGTATACAATGGCAAGGGTGAGGTTAGAGAGGACTAATGTGGAGAGTGAGAGTTTCACCTAGGTTGTGAACCTAAGTGAGAAGCAGAATGATTGGTGCCCTTGACATTAACAGGATAGCTAGAAAGTGAGAAAATTTGGGGAAAACAATAATGAACTCAACTTTGGCCTTTTGTTTAAGATGTTTATGAGATCTCAGCTTGAGATGTCTAATAGATAAAAGTAATACAGGATTATTATGAAATATCACCTTACAGCATCATTATGAGGATCAAATGAAATAATATTCAAAAACCTTAATAAACCTTAAATTACTATATAAATGTTAGTCATAAAAAGGAGAAAGAGAAGGAAAAAAGGAGGAAGAGGAAGAAGAGAAGGAAGAAAAGGAGAAAGAGGAGAAAAGAAGAAAAAAGAAGCAGAAGAAAAAGAAGAAAGAAATTTTCATGAAAGAAAATACATTTGAATTGAGACATGATTGAAGGTAATGATTCTAAGAAGTGGAATTGAGGAAGGAGTGTAACCCTAGACATATAAAGCCAGTCTGTGGAGATGGCTTGGAGATGGGATGTAGAATGTCAAATGCAGAGAACAATTAGTCATGCAGGTTAACTCCAATGCAGAGTATAAAGATAACCAATTTGAAACATCTGGGAAAAAGAAAGTGGAAGCCAGATGGTAGATAAAGTAACTGTCAAGGAGAGGAGGTTATATTATATACTAGAGGCAAGAGAAAGCCACTGAAAAATTGTAAACAGAAGAGTAAGTGATCAGATAGATATATTTCAGGAAAAGATAATTTGTGCTATGAGTGGAACAATGTTTCTTCCCACTGAGATCAGAAAATGTATTTGTAAATTTGTAAATGCCACAACATTTGTCCCAAGGTACTAAATTATGTGTGGCAACAACTGTTGCAACTATAATTTACCAATTGTTAAGTGTATTTGCCAACAGAAACTATGGCTAATAATAGAGAAATGCAGATAATAAAGTATCCAATATTCAAAGAAATATGAGGCTTAATTTTGATGATGATTTCACCACACACACACGCGCACACACACACACACACAAACACAAGATTAGCCATTCCTCATTTAAGCAGTAGGGAGTGTTCCAAGTTGGCTAGATTTTAATATCCCTTTCTGGCTCCCTATCAATCTTTTTTCATATGTAATTTTGGACTTCTTATATAAGATTTCTCACTAGGTATTGGCACCTACTTTTTTGTTCTCTTAGGGTCTGTCTGGGATAGATTTCAATCATCCCAATTAGAAATTATTTAATTTTAAAGTTCTGCAAAAGCCAATTGGCAAGCTCCCCCCAAAAATTTTCAATTGATGAGTACTAAATTACTAAACAATGAACACATGCAAAAAACATGTTTTTTCTTTAATCCCACAGGAAGACAAAAATGTTCAGAAAGTTGAACACCCTCAGATTTCTATAAGAGAATCTATTGCAACAAGATTGCTTTGGCATCATTTGCTTCCCCTATATGTTATAATAGAATAATTGTTTTATTCTCAGCATTTTTGCTAACAAGCTTTGACACTTTGAACAGGTCATTGAATTATATTCACAATTAGTCAATGCATATTTGGGAAGTGCTTACTTATTATGTGCTAGAAATGATAATCAAGTATTGGTATAAACAAAAAGACTGTAACATGGTCTTTGCTCTCAAAAAGCTTTATTCTAGTAGAAAATACAACATTCAGTAACTATGTACATACAAAATATATACAGTGTAAATGGAAGGAAATCTTACAGAAGTTATTAATCTTTTGTGTCACTGGTCCATTTGATAGTTTGGTGAAGTTTATAAACTTTTTCTCAGAATAATGTTTTAAATTCATAAATTAAAATAAATGATTACAAAGAAAATTAATTATAATAAATTTGTCAATTTTTGTCAGACTTGAAATAAATTCATCAAATTATATAAACATATAACATTATATTATAATTAATGTATGTGTATGTATATATACAATATAATATATTTATATTATTTATGCATACACATACATATATACACATATCTATACATATGTATATAAATACACAATACATACTGTATAAGAACACATGTGTATATAATTCACAAATATCTCTGCTTAGAAAATAGGGACCAAAAACAGGAGTAGAGGAAGGAGAAGGGAGAGCATTCTGGGCATAGAGAACAGACATGGAAAGTGTATTAGAAGGTGGGAGTGTCATATGTGTAGAACAGCAAGGAGAGTGGTATAGCTAGATCATAGAGATCATGGAGAGGAGTCAAGTGTAAGAAAGTTAAAAAAAAGTAGGAAGGACCAGGCTATAAAAGACTTTAACTGCTAAGCAGAAGGTTTTATATTTAGTCCTGGAGGTAATAGAAAACACTAGCATTTGCTGAGGAAGAGGGATGATGTAATTAAATCTACTCTTTAATAAAATCATTTTTGTTTTTCAGCAAAATAGAGGATGGACTAGAAAGGGAAGAGACTTGAAGCAGAGAAGACTATTTTAGTACTTTAAAAAATAGGTGATAGTTTGTAGTTTGTACTCACATCAAAAATGGGTTCAGTAGGCAACACTACAAATATGCCATGACGGTTATAATGGGGGGAGGGATGGGGAAACAAAGGATGAGGGAAGAAGACAAGGGAAGAATCCTTGGGTGGACAAGGTTAAGAAATAGCAAGACAAGTTATGGAGCAGAATTTAATTAAAGAGACAGCCGGAACAGGAAATATATGGGTGTGTATGTGATATGTGTGTGGGTATGAATGTGTGTATGTATGTATGTATCTACATATACATTTTTACATTTATTACATATATCTAAATATATTTTTCTTCACTGTAGCTTGCTTGAGGGTGGTGGTGGTGGGGAATGAAATACAGAAAAAAATAAAGTAAATAAGAGGTGCAACACATTACCAAAGAACAATTTACAAGAAAGTAAAGAAAAACATGGACATTAATTAATATAATATCTTTTACTAAGACATATATAAATATATGTATATATATATATACATATATACATATATTGATCTGCTAATTTGTTGTTAAATAGTTTGAATTCTCTCTTGGTGGGCTCATGACAATGTTCTCTTTTGTTTTGTACTTCTTTTCTGTTTTTCTTTTTTTCCTTATTCTGTTTTTTTCAAATAAAATAAATTTTTTAAATGAAAACAAAATTTAAAAATAGGTGTTGTTTCTGGAAGAGTTTACTGGGTTCTCGATCTATAAAATTAAAAAGATTAGGGCAAATGCTTTTTAAAGTGGTTTCCAATTCTAAAATTTAATGCTCTTATTTGAGATTCCTCAGGCAGTTATTTGGTTGATAAACATCTCTCTCATATTTTCATAAATTATACTCTGCTAGCTAATTAGTAGATAATTGTTTAAAAAGAAGAAAATGATGTCTGATTCTGAGGCAACTAAGCCAATTTTCCATCATCAAACTATCTTCTTGGTAAATTTTCCATTTATCCTCAATGCTCACTAGGGATGTGTATAAGTTGTTAGGAAATACATTTAGTAAATTGTAGTATTTACAAACAGTGTTTACAAACAGACCCAAATCTTGATTTATCAAAAGCTCATTATGTTGATTGTTTTGACCTTTGATTCTATTCTCTCTTACTTCTCTTGCCAACCTCTTGGTCATTTCAGCTCTTGAACTAAAATCAGAAGAAAAGATGAAATACTAATCATTCTACTTAACTGGAGAACTTTTCCCTCCAGCAATTTCTAGGCCATAGTAGTTGGGATCAGAGAAGTTTTGCTTCCAAATGAATAGCACAAATGGCAGTACCTGTGTGAAGTCAGGAAGCACATGTCATGTGGGCAGAGGCTATCCTGGTGTGAGCAGATGGGGTTGATACAGTAGCAACACAGACATTAGTACCACCCCATGAAGTAAACTTTAAAATTAATATATTGCAGCATGAGCAAGCAGTTTTTATTAATTGTCATTAAATTTCCAGCAACTAGAAAATAAATCTACTCACTAGGATGGAAGCTAGAGGAAGGTAGGGGCCACATTTCACTCAGACTTTGCATTTCCATAAGCATCTAGTAGTTTTCTGACACAGTAAGTGCCTAACAAGTATTTATTATAAAAGTGAATTGAATTAAAAAATTGTTCCTTGTGGAGACATGATTGGAAAGTGAATTTATGGATTCCATAAAGTCTTATTGTCAAGCAATTAAAATAGAGTTTCTTAACTGTATTAGCCTTTAAACTTTTAACGAAAGCAAGTACTCCCAAGTAGCCCTTTGTACTTTACAGAGCATTCTCCTCCCAAAAATCCTTTTAAAGGGTTTTTTGAAATCATCCTTTTTCCCTATTTTTTTTTTCAGATGAAGAGACTGTAACTGTAAAATAAGATTCAATACTTGCACTGAGATTTACATCCAATTATTTTTCTTTCTGGGGCACTAACAACTTCTGCCAGAATATGTGTCTACATATAAACATACAACTAGCTAGGCACAGTGCTTGAAATCTTCACATATTAGTTACTCCCAAAGAATATTTCTTTTTATTAAGTAATCCATTTTGTCATTATATGAGAGGCAACACAATCGGGCAAAATGACCACTTAACTTAGAATTAGGAATACCTAGGTTTGAATATTTCCTTTGTCATATACCCCAAGATGAAGAAAGGGCAGTGGAGAAAAAAAGAAAAAAAAAGCAAGCATAAAGAACAAGTTTCAGCCATCACCTTTTACATAATAACTCCTTTATGTTCAATCATTATACAATGTGTGACCTATCATCATCACTATTTTCATGACTCACTTCAATTTGTCCTTTATTAGTATCTTTCCTATTATTAGATTCTTTCATTCACTTACTTTTTCCTATGTTTCACCTCAATTTGATCTCTTCTTGACTGGCCATCTGCCAGCTGTTAAGTTAACTGCCAGATTATTTTTAGCTTGGAATTTTTCCCCTTTAGCCCTAAATAAATAAAATCTTTGTGATGGATCTGTTACATGATCAATTTGTTATATTAGGTGTTTAGCTATTTGTATTGAATGTATAGTAATTACAAATAGAATGCTATAAATGAAGAAAATAAAACATATAATATTAAAGAGAAAACCAATTATGTTGAAACAATTAGAAAGATTAAAAGAGTATTCAGCTTTAAAATATAAAAAGCTACCTTTCCATTTTCTCTATATTTACACATTTTAGTTTTACATTTCTACTTCAGTACTTAATGTACCCTGAATTTATTTACTAAAAAGATCCATGATTTCACATTCAAACTGTAGTTCTTCTAAGTCATTTTAGACCATTTCATGAGTTGCTATGATCACAAATTAAAATTTTAAAGTACATGTTTACATGTTGCTGAGAGTTTATATATATATGTATATGTATATGTGTATATATATGAGTTGGATATGGTATGATTAGGGAATGGAGAAAGAGAAGACGGGTATTTTTTAATATGTTTGGTCTTGAATAATTTACTCTTTAACTGCTTTCCTTCCAGAGTGTTTTAGGAATTAAATGAGCTAATACATACAAATTCAATCCAAGTAATACTTATTATGCCTACTTTGTGTCAAGTCCTGATCAAAATTAGTCTCTGCCCACCAGGAGCATCTATTTTATTGGAGATAAACAGCATATACACAGAAAACTCAAAATATCAACTACTACTATTATTATTTTTATTATTTGTATTTATATGAAAATAGAATTCACATGTTTTCCTTTCTATCATTAATACTGCATTAATATTATGTCATAGAAATTCAGACATGAGTTGCTTTGCAAATTGCTCTTCTTTTTTTACCAATCACCTTTGTATATTTGGGTTTCCATGCATAGATAGCATGTAGTGGCAAATGAGACAGGGCCTTATGATTACATTGTGGAGTCAGGAAGCCTAAAAGGGAAAAAATAGTAGAATTGCTTGTAATGCTGATACTCAATGTATTCTAGCTAGAGAAAGTTCATGGGCAACTCAAAAGCTGCCTTGTCTTTATGTTTTGATATCTATTCCTAAGGACCCAGAGCCCTTCAGTGCTTGCTGGTGTATCAGCTAGTCTGGCATTTGTTCTACAAAGGGTGGATAGAACAGTATGTAGTGACATTTGCTTTAGACTGAAAAAAGGAAATGTTAGAAAGATGTTATTGGAGGTTCAGTAGCTGAGCAGTTCTGTTTTCAGGAGACTCCTGGGAAGTCCTTTTTCAGGTCATTGAAGGTTTTTTTTTTTTTTTTTTTTTTTTTGTCTTTTCCTCTTGAATTCAGTTTCACTTTCTCTATATATATTTGTAGACAAAAAAAGAAGAAAATCAGCCCTAGAAGAAGGAATGCATAGCTTCTAAAATCTGAATACAAATATAGAGAAATCAAATGTTCATCCATCCAGTAGAATCTTCTATTCCTGAAAAATCTGTCAAATGTTCCCAGAGCGACAAGTTTAATGTGAACTTAGCTTGTATAATTATTCCAATAGACAAAAAGATATTCTAGCAAACATTCACACAATATTCATTTAAACACACATATAAAAACACATATGCCTTTCCATCTCTATGTAGATATAAACATGCACAGTGGTCCAAAAGTCTGAGTATCCCTTTCAATAGTTAAAAAACACGTAACAGAAAAATATTAGGGGAGGTCAGATTATGAATTCTATATTATTTCTAACAACTAAAGTCTATCTCTAAAAATTTCATTACCATACTGATATGGGGTCATTTTGCATTTTCTTTATATTCTACTACTCTTTTTTTCTTAGGAGAAATGGTTGAACTGATTATCAGCCTCCATGTAGCCATTCCCTCTTCATATCAATCAGTCTGGCACTACTCTCACCATCACTCAATTCAATGAAATTCAATTCAGTTTAACAAGTATTTATCAAATGGCCACTCTATGCAAGACACTGTTGATGGGAATACAAAGAAAAAAGCAATACTGCCTTCAATCATTATTTTCTCCCACTGCTGAGAAACAATATGCACACAGATAAATAAATACAAATTATATATCAAATAAATACAAAGTCATTAGAGGAAAGGAGCATTAACACTTGGAAGAATCAGGAAAGATTTCTTGAAGGTGATACTTGACATTGGAGACAGATAGTATTGGGACAGAGGGGTAGAGACAAGGAGAGTATGCATTCTAGACATGGGGGATAGACTGTGCAAAGATATGGTAATGGGAGAAGAAATGGCATGTATAGGGAATTGCAAAAAGGGCAGTGTGACTGGATTTTAGAGGAAATTATGAGGAGTCATATTTATTCAGCTTTCAATGAGATTGAAATCAGTTCGGGAAGGACATGAAAAGTTCAACATAATACATTGTATTTTGTCCTGGAAGTAATAAGGGACACAATGGAACCATATAAGCTGAGTAATAATGTGATCCAACCATAGTAATCAAACAATTACTGAGTACTATCCATGTAGGAAGAACCATATTGAGGTTCAGAACACTGAAGATTCATTCAATTCAACAAATATTTATTACATAACTACTATATCTAAGACCCTGAGCTAATAGAAGAGAATGCAGAGATGTCACTAAGGAGTAAACAATCTAATAGATGAAATAATATACACAAATAAATAACTATAATATAATGTACAAAAAATCTATAAAAGAGCTATGGAAATACAGAAAACAAAAGAATTACTTCTGGGTGGGAAGATGAATTGTATTTAGTATTTAAGAACTTGGATAAATAAATGTGGATATATCTCTCTACTGGGTTGATGGACAGTACCTCTAAAATGCTCTCACTTAGAAACTAATAACTGAAGATGGCCAGCTAAGGTATTTTCCATGTCTGGAATCTGCCTCCTTCACCTTTGTCTCTTAGAATCCCTACTTCCTTTCACAGCCCAGATTGAAGGCTATCTTGTAATAGCACCCTTTCCTTATCCCTGTAGTTAGTCCCATATTGGTGCTCCCCATAAGTTATTTTGCATTTGCCATGTTCATATTTGTGTTTATTGATCAGTATACATGCCATTTCCAATTCGTAGTAATATTCAGGCATGAGGGACAGCCAAAGAAAATGTTCACAGAGGACAGTGTCACCATATCAAGCAGTATGGATCAGACACAAACTAGTATTATCAAATTTAAGCCATCAACTATGTGTGGAATAAACAAGTGATTAGACTGAAGGCAAAGAAATCAGGTCTATTTTATTTTAAAGGAGAGAAAGGGACCCACATGTGCAAAAATGTTTGTGGCAGCCCTTTTTGTAGTGGCAAGAAACTGGAAATTGAAAGGATGCCCATCAATTGGAGAATGGCTGAATAAATTATGGTATATGAATGTTATGGAATATTATTGTTCTGTAAGAAATGACCAGCAGGACGATTTCAGAGAGGCCTGGAGAGACTTGCGTGAGCTGATGCTGAGTGAAATCAGCAGAACCAGGAGAACATTATACACAGCAACAAGACTATACGATGATCAATTCTGATGGACATGGTTCTCTTCAACAATGATGTGATTCAAACCAGTTCCTATTGTTCAGGGATGAAGATAGTCATAGACATCCAGAGAGAGGCCTGTGGGAACTGGGTGTGGACCACAACACAGCATTTTATCGCTTTCTGTGAATATTTTCATGCATTTTGTTTTCCTTCTTGGGTTGTTTTTTTTTTTTCTTCTCTTTCTAGATCTGATGTTTCTTGTGCAGTAAGAAAACTGTATAGATATGTATACATATATTGGATTTGTCATATAATTTATCATATTTAGCATGTATTAGATTACCTGTCATCTAGGGGTGGGGGGTGGGGGGAAGGAGGGGAAAAGCTTGGAAAAAAAGTTTTTTGCAAAGGTCAATGTAGAAAAATCACTCATATGTTTTGTAAATAAAAAGCTTTTAATTAAAAAAAAGAAAGGTCTATTTTGCAAATATGTTAGGGTAAGTAGTTTTCAATCCTTATAACTCTAATGCTCTTCATATTAGATCTTTTGTGTATGTTGCTCCCTATATTTTTGTTAACCTTCTATTAATAAGGATATTTTGATTAGTAACAGAGGAAATCAAATAGCAACCACTTTTGGCAAATTGCGTTGTTTATCATTGTCTTTTATAATCCTCCATAGCACTTTTACAATGAAACCTGCTACAAATACCAATTAGAATCAGTGATGAGGGTACAATGGATCTAGCACTGGATGTGGAGTCAGAAAGTTCTGAATTCAAACTGGACCTCAGACTAAAACTTGCTTTCTGTGCTTTCTGTGTGGTTCTGCTCTAGTCACCTAGCCTTGGTCCACCTCAGTTTCCTTTTCTGTAAAATGAGGGTAATAATAGAACCTAGCTCACAGAGTTGTAAGGATAAAATGAGTTGATGTTTGTAAAGCACTTTGTAAACCCTAAAGTACTGTATAAATACTGGTTAATTTTGTTATCGTTATGATTATGACTAATTGTGAAACAGGGAATTTTACTATCCCTACTTGAAATGTATTAAACTAATATTTGGCCTGGCAAAAATCTGCACAGAAGGAGAGAAGTGTGACAAAAAAGGAGGTCAAGGCTAAATAAAGTATTCTACTTTAGAGTGTAGCAAGCTGACTAATTATGACTAAGCTTGAATAATAGCCTTAACAGGTCCTAAACAGGTCCAATAGTTCAAAGGTGCAGTTGTAACTGGATCATCTTTCTATTTTGTCTCTAGGATCAAATTCAAAATTTTGTTTGCCATTCAAAGCCCTTCATAGCCTAGCAACGTTATCACTACCATAGTGTCTACTCCTCTTACTCCATATTGTTTGATCTGGTGATACTGTCCTCCTGGCTCTTCCTCAAATAAGACACTTACCTCTTGTCTGTGAACATTTTCTCTGGCTGTCTCACACGCCTGAAATGCTCTTCCTCCTCCTCTCTGACCACTGACTTACCAGGTTTCCTTTAAATTCCATTTAAAACCCCACTTTTACTGAAAACATGTTCCAATCTTTCTTAATTCTAATACCTTCCCTCTTTTAGTTACTCCCTATTTTTTCCACAGAATAGTTTGTTTATACACATTTGTTTGTTTCTCCATTGGATGGTAAACTCCTTAAAGACAAAGCCTTTGCTTCTTTTTGTTTCCCCAGCACTTAGCAAGCTGCCTCATACATATTTGCTTAAAAGATGTTATTGACTAACAATCTAATTCAGGGATCCTTTTTTTTTCTATATAATAGATTCCTTTGGCAATCTAGTGACATTTAGTGACCTCAAATTAATGTCTTTAAATACATAAAATAAAATACAGAGGATTATAAAGGACATTAATTATATTTCAAGCATAGTAATAAAAATAATAAAATTAAGTTCAAGTACCTAAGGCTAAAAATTTCTTATCTTATTGTAGGGTGTCAGCTTCTCTTAGAGACAGGATAAAGATTTAAAAAAAAAGGTGTCAGTGAAACTTCTCTTTATTCAAGACAAAAAGGTTTCCAAAGTTTTTAGAGAAGTAAAATTTAGCCAGTGCTATACCCTCATTAGTATTTAGTTTGTGAAAGAGATAACATGATCAAAAATTTATAGCTGAGATGAAACTTTGATGTCATCCATATCATCTGCTCCAAACCATTCATTTTACAAATAAACTATAGCCCAGAAAGATTAAGTGGCTTTTCCAAGGATTTTGTAATAATCAGATTTAACTAGTCATTTTAGAAGTGAGAATAAACAAAAACAAAAAAAAATCATATATGTTTAGCTTATCCCTAAATTTATAGTTATGTACATAAAATGTATATATACATTTCTTTATATATACATACATATACATTTATATGTATACATACATATACATTTATATTTTTTGTTGATGCTGTTGTTATTTCATTTTGATTTTTTCCCTAAACAGAGATTAAATCAGATTAAGCCTGGAAATTCGTAGAGCCATTTTTCAAAGAAATACAAGGACATACCTGCGTTACCTCATTTGGGCTTCATAAACACTTTAGTGAAGTTTCAAAAGCTATTAGTGGAGCTATGTTTATAAAATTCACATTTTGGAGCTTTCCAATGTAGATTTAAGTTTGACTGGTGGGAAACATATTTTCTCCAATTGCACATTTTGCCTCTAGCATCAATAGTGAACTAAGCATATATGTTCCCTGGGTATCTTAGAGAATGTGATGAGGATTTAACTATTAAAAAATAAAACTCAAGCCTGTTCAGCTTCTTGTCTCATGAAGGATTATGATAAAACTTTTACATATCCCAGCTATGTCTACATGATGGGAAACAAATGTTTTGGGAATGAATTAACTAGCAGAAACCAATCTGAACATTAGCTTTTCAGTGTGGGAACAGGTTGTGCTCTGTAAAATGTTTTCATCAAAATGTTTATTTCATACTGCTGTGTTCCATGGTACAGACAGGATGTTTCCCAACAAAAGCCTGTGACAGGTCCCAGCCCTGAATAATCTCTCTTACCTTTTCAACCTCTGTTGAAAGAGGCCATATGGAAGGGTAAATGACATCTGGACCCAAACAATGCAGTATGACGTGACAAATATGTTAGCTTTGGATTACCAGAGAGAAGTCAGGTCTTTTATATTTCCTAGGATTAAAGTCCTGTTTTCTCTAAAAAATGTTTAATTAAAATCACAAATATCATATGAAGGGCTAGTTTGTTATTTTAAAGACTAGATCTATGAGTTTGCTGGTATACAGATTTTTAGACAAGTGAACTCTCCTTACTAATGCAGATAACTTGTTCCCTTCCACATACAGTCTTAGAGAATTGCCTGGACCAACTGGAAATTGTAATTGTGTTATCCATGGTGATGTAACAAATATGTATCATGGGCAAGATTTTAATCCAAGATTTAAAATTCCTGTTTCCTAGGCCTCTCCTATTTCTCACTTAAGGAATACTCATACAATTACATAACAGTACAGATGAAATGTTCACATATAAAAACATAATAACAAAAGCAAAAGCCAAAACAAGATAATAAATAAGGTGGAGAGGCAATAGAAATTGTAGACAATAGGAAAGGCTTTATGCAGAAATTATGAACGGATTTTTTTTTCCTGAGGCATTTGGGGTTAAGTGACTTGCCCAAGGTCACACAACTAGGATGTATTCAATGTCTGTGGCCAGATTTGATCTCAGGTCCTCCTGACTTCAGGACCAGTGCTCTATCTACTGTGCCATCTAGTTGCCCCAATAAACTAAGTTTTAAGGGAAATCAGTGATTTTAAAAGATTCAAATAAAGAGAGAATGCTTCCAGACATGAGGAACCTTGTATAGATGCAGAAATATAAGAGATAAAGTTTTGTATTTGAGAAACAGCAAGAATATTTTGCCTGGAAC
>JAJPUD010002384.1:152594-200923 GCA_023553655.1 Myrmecobius fasciatus | reverse complement strand
TCTCCTTCTCCTTCTCCTTCTCCTTCTCCTTCTCCTTCTCCTTCTCCTTCTCCTTCTCCTTCTCCTTCTCCTTCTCCTTCTCCTTCTCCTTCTCCTCCTCCTCCTCCTCCTCCTCCTTCTCCTTCTCCTTCTTCTTCCTCTTCTTCTTCTTCTTCTTCTTCTTCTTCTTCTCCTTCTCTTCTTCTTGTTTGTCTTCTTTGTCTTCTTCTTCTTCTTCTCCTTCTCTTCTTCTTGTTTGTCTTCTTATTATTATTATTATTCGTCTTCTTCTTGTTGTTTGTCTTCTTCTTTCTCCTTCTTCTCCTTCTTCTCCTTCTCCTTTTTTCTTCTTCTTCCTTTTCTTCTTTTTCCTCACTTACTAGCTGTGTGACCCTAGGCAAGTGGCTTAACCCATATTTCCTCAAAAACAAACAAACAAATAGCAACAACAGCAAAATCACACACAAAAATGATCATCTTGTGACATTCAGATATTGTTTGAAAAAGGCCAATTACTAGTCAGAATTTTAAAATCTTTGTATTTTTATAAAGATGTACTTTGTAATTATATTATATATTTAATAGTAGAAATGGATCTACATTGTACAAAATATGTATCTATATCATAATTTTGGCAAGTCTGCTTTAATCTTTTTATTGCCATTTACAACTAAAGTAAAACATATAACTAAATAACTAGGATAGGGGTCTTTTCAAAATAGTAATTTCATGATAGAGGTTGGTAAAATATTAACATCTCTCTGTCTCTCTCTCTTGCTTCCATCTCAACAAACTAAGGTATAGGGGTGATATCCATGAGGTTATCTAATGATCTGAATAACCTTAATTAAATTGATCAGTCAAGCTGTGGTTAACCTATGATTCTCATTACATGAAACTGTCTTCCCTCACTGTCATAGTGATGGTCTAATTTGCTTTTTCTCTCTCAGACTTTCTTCCCCATGGAGCTTCTAAACCAGAGTGGAATTATTCCTTTAGTTTTACAGGTTCTTCAGGTACATTGAAATCTTATAGCATAAATCTTTGTTTGATTAGCAGAACCAACACCCATGCTAAGAATAACTATAATGAAATTATGTTACTTATCTTTTGAAAAAACAATATGTTTCAGGGGAAGCAAACCTTCAAAATTTAGATAATAAGTAGGCTATAGTGACACACTATTCTATTATTGGGGGAAAACAAAACAAAAACCTTTGCAGTACTTTTTCTCTAGAGTACTATTGAACACATTTGAAAAGTTTTGTGCAATATGGTGAGTTCTTAAAATTATCTCTTTAGGGAGCATACAGGGGCTTATTTCTTTCACTCTTAAGGAAGATACTCAGTAACAACCCGTCCATCACTATGCCTTTTTTTTTTACATGATGAGAAATCTCTCGAAAAGGTTTCTTCTGTCTCTATCTACCCTCTTATAATCACACACACACACACACACACACACACACACACACACATATCTTGTTTGGTATAAATATAATTTTCCCCTTAATCTGCTCACTTTCTTTTGCAGTTGAACTCCTTTCCTGCTATGCTTAATTATTTTGGTTGTAAAGCTCTCATTTACCATTCATATCCCAAGTCACTCTTACCTCAACTCAAGTTTGTATTATCCAAGACCAAGGCATTCAAAATGAAATCTATACTTCATAAGTAAAATAGGAAGGAAGGAAGGAGGGAGGGAAGGAAGGAGAGAAGGAAGGAGGGAAGGAAGGAAGGAGTGAAGGAAGGAAGGAAGGAGAGAAGGAAGGAAGGAAGGAAGGAGGGAAAGAAGGAAGGTAGGAGAGAAGGAAGAAAGGAAGGAAAGAAGGAAGGGAGGAAGGAGGGAAGGAAGGAAAGAGAGACAAATATAGAGAGAAAAAGAGAAGAAGGATTCCTTAGCCAAAGTTGTATGCCTGATAAAATCTCTAAGATTGCTTACCTCTTTGTGTTTGCTTTTTAATTTGTACTGTAAATTAAAAACAAATAAACAAACAACAAATCTTTAATCTGAAGCACAAAGCTTTGGGATAATACCCTTGAACAATAATTAGAATCTTTCTGATGATTTCTTGAGGTAAAACCAATTCAGGCTGTTGCGACAAAATGGCAAATAAGCTGACCAATTCAGGAGGAAAAAAAAAATCAAACTTCTTAGTGAAATGTGGCCAATACAACTGAATGTTTGACCTTTCAAAATGTTTTTTTCAGAATCATTTATAGCTCCATTATATCATCTAGGAATTTAAAGCTTTGCATTTTCCCTGTCCTCTTACCATATCTGTGCTTACATGTATGAAGAGAGAGCAGTTTAGATTTATTTATCCTATGCAACAGATGTTGGCCCCTACTATGCAATTATCTTTAGGTGATTATGTTTTTTACACTTATCTTGAACATTGTTTGGCAAGGTGATCATGATAGTTTGTTTTGTTGTTGTTTTGTTTTGCTTTTCTATTTATATTGGATTTACAAGGAAAGCAATTTAGCAGAGAACCAGTTATAGTTCTGCTGAAACTTGCAATCATGGAAGCTGAGTTAAAGTTCTAAATTTCCTGGTTACTTCCTCACTTTCTTCACCTGTAAAATAAAGAGCTTTGAGTACCTAATCTCTGAGATCCTAGATCTATGATTCTATGGATTTCTTTTATAGCTGACATGGTTAACAGGAAAGTAGAAAACATTCTTGAGTACTGAATTGCTTGTAATAAGTTTAATCAATGTGATACTTCTTAACTGAAAAGAGGCAACCAATCCAAGAAAAGTCAAGCTCTGAGTACATTATAAGAATAAATATGTAGTATCTTCTCTCTCTTTCAAGCATGTGGTCTGAGACTTCACCATTTCTCAAGTGGCGTCCCAGACAAAAAAGGACCCAGCTCAGTGGCAAGTGTTCCAATTAAAAACCTGCTAATTCTTCTCAGAGAAATAACTGAAATATTTAAGAAAATTTTCATCTTTTGAAGAAATTCATAATTAATTTTAACTTTTAAAATCGGCAACTAAAATATAAACTTTTAAAAGTACATTTTAAATATCCTAAAATTTGATTGCATTTTATGAAATGTAAACAAGCTTTAACATTTTTATAGCAGTTACTCTGTTTAAATTTTTAAGATCTATTTTATTGCTGAATGCCTTACCTTATATGTTGAAAGTCAGTCAACAATTATTTAATAAACACCTACTATGTACCAGACACAGTGCTCACTAAGTGGAAAACACATTCAACAATATATATGAATGATGGGATTCTGATTGTTGCCCCTAGCTCAAACCTGCATGAAACCTCAAGGCCCATAGAAATAATTAACGATGGGTCTCACTAGAACAATGAGCAGACCAGATCTGAAATCACATCAACAGGTTATGTTAGTTGAAACATAACACAGAAATCAGCCAATAAAAAAGTAGTACCAATAAGATGCAAAATAAGGCATTTCAACATACATAAATACATCTAAATAAATCTTAACCCCAATCTTAGCCCCTATACAGTTTTCCTTTTTTGCTGTCATTATGTGAACTTATGCTAGTTATAATATCATAGCCATATATTAATACTGCCCCTTTCCTATGGGCATTTTTCTATACATTCTGGGTAACCATGTTGCAGTGCCATCAAAGCTTTAGGATCTTCCTGTGTCTGCAAACGCCTTCTATAACCTGAAATTTTACATATATTGTGAAGTAATCAGCATCATTTACTCCATTAAAATCCTTCTCTTGCTTTGCTGGACAGCTCACTCCTTCAGGGAGCTTGGCTTGCCCACAAAGTGCATAAATCTCATTAAATGCCTTTGCTTGGACTGGACACAATCTGAATTCTTTCAGAGATGACAACATGACACATGACTGATTACTCAACAAGAGTAGACAGAATAAATATTAATAAAAATTAATAATCTAAAGAGGAAAAACATTAATAATTGGGGGAATCAAGAAAGACTTCATGTAGAAAGTTATGCTTGAAGGTCTTTAAGGAAGAAAAGAATTCTCAGAGATAGAGGGAAAGAGGAAATGCCTTCCAGACTTGTACTGAAAGTATTTGAGACAACCATACAACAATGAAGACACCTTAACAGAGAATAACTGATATTTATTTTAAAATTTTATTATTCATTTTAAACACTTAAAAAATTTAAGTTCTAAATTCTCTCTTTCACTCCCATCCCTCTTTCTCCTAGAGCTATCAAGCATAATTATATTATACTGGTAAAATTATGCAAAACATTTCCATATTAACAACATTTTGTTCAATTCTGGTGTCTATCCATTGTGCTATCTGCTTCTGTTTTATGGGTGAACTCATTCCATTTATATTGACTATTATGATTACTAATTGTGTATTTCTCTCCTTCCTATTTTCTATTTATTTTTCTCTCTATTCAAAAGTCTGTTTTGTTTCTGACCCCTGCCTTCCTTAATCTGTCCTCCCTTTTATCATTCTTCCTACCCCTATATCTTTTATCCCTTCCTTCTATTTTCTTATTGGGTAAGACAGATTTCGATATACTGTTGTGTTTGTGTGTTCCCATTTTGAACTAATTCCAATAAGAGTAGCATTCATACATTGCCCACAACCCCACCATTTTCCCCTCCACTATGAAAGATCTTCGTTGATTGCTTCTTTCCTCATTCTACTACTTCTCTGTTCTTTTTTTTCTCTTTTTTCTCAACTATTCTTTTTTTTCTGAGATCATTTCTGACTTACACTCATGTCTTCTGTCTATGTAGACTTATCACTGCCCTAATAATAATAAAATTTTTAGGACTTACAGGTATTATCTTTCCATATATGAATGTAAACAATTTAACTTTATCAAGCCCCTTATGATTCTGTCAGCATCAGGGAATGCTTAAAAATCCTCTTTCATTAAATATCCATTTCCTCCAAAGTATTTTGTTCATTTTCATTGATTAGTTTATATTTAGGTATAAATATACCAGCTTTTTTGCTTTGCAAAAAATATTCTAAGCCCTATTTTTTCTTTTGTTTTTAACATGAAGGCTGCTAAATCTTGTGTGATTCTCAATGTTGCTCCATAGTATTTGAATGGTTTCTCTATGGCTCCTTGTAATATTTTCTCCTTGACATGGAAGCTCTGGAATTTGTCTATAATATTCCAGGAGTTATCATTTTAGGATCTCATTCAGGAAATGCTAGGTGATTCTTTTAATTTATATTTTATCCTCTGGGTCTAAGATATCAGGGCAGTTTTCCTTGATAATTTCTTAAATATGATTTCTGGATCCTCATAGCTGTCAGATGGGACAATAATTCTGATATTATTTCTCATTAATTTATTGTCTTTCATCAATCAATTTCACAAATATGATGAGATATTCCATATTTTCTTCATTTTTTCATTCTTTTGACATTGTTTTGTTTTTTCTTGATATTGCATAGATCATTAGTTTCTACTTGCCAAATCTAATTTTTAAGGAATAATTTTCTTTGAATTTTTGTACTTTTTCTTCCATTTTGCTACATCTGCTTTTTAAGTTGTTACTTTCTTTAATATTTTTGTGACTTGTTCAAAGCTATTAATTGTTTTTTGCATAATTTTCTTGCATCACTCATTTCTCTTTATCAGTTTTTCCTCTATCACACTTATCTCTCTCACTAGCTCTTCTAGGAATTCCTGTTGAGCTAATGTACAATTAGCATTTTCTTTAAAGCTTTGCTTGTAGTTGTTTCCACATTGTTGTCCTCTTCTTAATTTATATAGTGGTTTTCCCTGCCACTCTAGTAACTTGTTATGTTAAATTCTTTCTTGTTTGTTTCCTTTTGTTTTTTAAACCTAAAAGCCTGGATATGACAATAGAACATGAGTTCACAGCATTCCCTACTATTTCTTTGCCATTTATGCACTTATCTTTTCTCTGATGTTTCTTTATTTTCAATCCCTGTATCACTTCTCATCCATAGGTTTCTCTAAGAAGTGTTAAATGTTGCATTCTATTTAATGACCAAAATGTAACATCTAAATAAAGGTATTTGTTGATATAATCTATATTGTTCATTTTTTTTTCATGGGAGATAACATAGAACAATAAAATAGTGACAAATGGGAATAATGAATTTAGATTCAGAGATCATTAGTTCAAATCTTGATTCTGCTGTTATACTATTTGTGTGACTATTAACAACCCATGTAATCTTTGGGCCTCGATTCATGTGTAAAATGATAGGAAACTCAATTTTCTTCTTTCTAGGGTACTTCTCAGTTTTAAATCTGTGAACTTCCTAGAGCCCTAAGAGTTTTAGAAGTTTTCATTAGTTTTATAACTAGGTACTTCTGTGTTCTGGAGATCCTGAGTCTTTGTGTGAGTTTATGAAACTTCACTTTTAAATTATTATTTAATTTTTCTTCACTGACATATTGTGAAAAATTTAATCTTTTGATAACATACTGTGTTTGAGAGTATCTTGAAGTATGCCCAAAGGGCTATCAAACTGTGTGTACCCTTTGAACCAGCAGTATCTTTAATGGGTCTGTATTCCAAAGAGATCATTAAAGAGGGAAATATGAAAAAATTTTATAGCAGCCCTTTTTTGTAGTGTCAAGGGACTAGAAATTGAGGGGGTGCCCATTAGTTGGAGAATGGATAAATAAACGTTATATAAATATAATGGAATGTTATAGTTATATAAGAAATTATGAGCAGACTGATTTCAAAATACCTGGAAAGACTTACATGAGCTGATGCTAAATGAAGTGACCACAACCAAGAGAACATTGTAAACAGCAACAGCAAGATTATAGGATAATTATATGATAATTAACTGTGATGGATTTGGCTCTTTTCAACAGTAAGGTGATTTAAGACTTTCCAATAACCTTTTGATGGAAAGTGCCATCTGCATCCAGAGAAAGTATTATAAAGACTGAATGTGGATAAAATCATAGTATTTTTAACTTGTTGTTTATTTTACTTTTTTTTCTTTCTTGTATTTTTTTCTTTTTTGATCTGATTTGTGTGTGTGCATATATATTCAGCATGATAAATATGGAGATGTGTGTATGTGCAGTATGATGAATATGGAAATGTGCACATGAATAGGAGAAGTGCACATATTTAACTGATATCAGATTGCTTGCTGTCTTGGGGAAGGGGCAGAAGGAGGAGAGAGAGAAAAATTTGCAACACAAAGTTTTGCAAAGGTGAATGTTGAAAACTACCTTTGCATTTATTTGGAAAATTAAAATGCTATTAAAATAAAAAAGAAATTGAATAGGCTTTAGGGGGTCTTCATGTTCAATCTCTCGTTGCATGAAGCAAAGGACTATACTGTATTCCTGTCAGGTGATCATGTAGTCTCAGCTCCCAGTGACTAGCAGTTCTTTTGCAAAGCAGAACAAATCGGTCATTTTTGTAAGAAAGCACAACTTTATGTTGAACCAAAAATCGGTTTACCAAAAAATTATATCTGTTTAATCCTTGGTTTTCTCCATCTCAATCTATGCCAAAATATTTTTAAAGTCTCTTTATTGTCATCTCTTAAAATACACAAGGGCAGCAATCATGTTTTTGCTTCTAATCTTCTTTCTTCCATACTAAATATTCCCACAATCCTTAATAATTTTGCATATGGCCCTTGTTTTCCAAATCCCTTATAATTCTTCTTGTGCTCTCACCTTAACATTATCTAATTTGTTACTGCCTCTTTCCTCTAAATTCAGTGCAGAATTTCAAACCTGCTGTGATCAGTACAAAGACCAGTGAGATAATTATTTACCTTGAAATGACAAAGAAGCATACAATATCATTGAAATAGCAAAGGAACAAATATATGATAAGGCATACATTATAGTATAGTGGAAAGAACACTAGACAAAAGATCTGAGTTCTAATAAACTTGAGGCAGCTAGATGGTATAATAGATAGAATTCTAGGCCTGGGATAGTCTCAAATACTTATTAGCTACTTATTAGCTATGTTACCATGAGCACTTAACCTCTGGACAATTTCAAGTGTAACATGGAAATAATAGTTGCACTTGCCTCTAGCATAGTGCCTGTTACGTAGAATATGCTTAATAAATGGCTGCTTTCCTTCCTTCTTTCTACCCTTTCCCTCCTTCTATTTCCCCTCTTCCTTCTCTCATTCCTTCCATCCTTTCCTTCTTCCTTCCTCCTCCTTCTGTTCCTCTTCCTGGCTCAATTCCTTACTTCTTTCCTCCTTTTCTCCTTTTTTCCCTCCTTTCCTTCTTTCTTCCCTTCCTTCCTCTTTCCCTCTCCTCCCTCAGTGAAAATAACATTAAGACAAAGTTCTAGTATCTTATTCTAGTTCTGTGATCTTGGACTAGCCATTTAATAAATAATTTCAGACATTTTATAAATACCTTGACTCTCATAGGACTGTCTGAACTCATCTTCTCACTAAAACCTCATGAGTAAGGACTACATGTATATTGTTCCCATTTTTCAGATAAAATGAAGCTCATTGAAGGTTATTTGACTAATAAGCAAACCAATAAGCAGAGAAATAGAATTTACACTTCCCTGATTACAAGTTTATGCTAGATATACACTATAACATATGATCTTTTAGATTTCTTAGCATTAATATGAATTAGCAGTATTTTCCCTCTATCCTACTCCCACTTTCTCACAGTTATAAAAAGATTATTAAGGGTAATCATTTATTTAGCAATTTTAACATTTTCATAAATTATCTCAATTGATCCTTATAATAAATCTAAGGAGTAGGTTTTATTATTATTATTTCCATTTTATAAGGAGGAAACAGTTTTAAAGAGATAAAGTAACATGTTTTTGGTCATGTGACTAACAGCAGGGTTTGTATTTCAGACGTCTTCTGCCCATTACAGCTGAGTCATGGAGTTCATACCAATATTCTAATTAGAATCTAAGGAGCCAAAAAAAAAAATAAAATAAAAAAAATAAAAATAAAAATAAAAAAATAAAATAAAATAAAATAAAATAAAATAAAAAAAAGAATCTAAGGAGCCTTTCCTAGTCTGTAAATGTTTCCCTATGTACAATTTTCTATCTCCTGGGCTTCTAACAATTACTGTGATACTGAGTTACCACTGGCTGGCTCCAAGTTTCCTTTCTAGTTTTATTTCACACTTCCTCCCTCACAGTTGCTACTAGTTCTTGAAACTCTAGACATACTATATTCTTCTTCTGTATATCCATTGAGGTCTTTTCCCCATATCTGAACTGTATTTTCTAGTCATTCAAACTTTCAAAATCTTTTTTCTTCCTTCAAGACTCAACAGGTGCTACTTTCTTGGTGAAATCTTCAACATTAATCTCCACCCCCTCAAATTTCTCTGAGAATTTTTTTCTGCCTCTAATTTGTTAACCTCACACTCTACCATATATATATATATATATATATATATATATATGTACATCTATGTGCATGTCTGTCCTGCACACACAAGGAGAAATGTAATTGTTTGGGGCAGGTGCTGAACATTTTTGTTTTTGTTTCCTAAGTTGCTGGCTCAGTACCTTATCCATAGAAATGTTTGTTGAACTGAATTATACTGAATAAAAGCCCTTTCTAAATTGTCAATAGTTACACAAATATATCAAAATCCAAAGTAATAAATTATTTCTCTTTTTAGGGACTACTTGCATGTGTGCAGGTATAGAAACCTCCCTAAGTTTGTTTCTTTGTAATTAATTTCAATTCAAATAAACACTTTCTCTGAAAATTATAAACTGAGAAAATTACCTGGGACCCTGAAGGGTTTAAGAAATTTATTCAAGGTCACACAGTCAGTAATATGAGTGAAGAAGGAATTTCTGATTTTGTGGCCAGTCTTCTATCCCTTCTCCCAGCCTGCCTCTCACATACTAATTATAAAATATGTGCACATAAGCATTTACATGGAGGTAATTTCAATAAAATATGCACACTGTAGTGTTTTTTGTCATGGAAATTGTTGCATTAGAGTAGCAGACAGACAAGGAATCTTTCCTACTTTTCTGGATGGAGGGTCATTTCCCTTTTATGAGAGGAACATTTTCCCAACCTTTTATGAGGGCAAAGAGTGAGGAAGGCAGGATATATATAAACAGAATGTATCATAGCTAACATAGTACAGGAGAAAAAACTAACTTTCCCAGAATTCTGTGAGCCAAAGGTGCATGGCAGAAAGCATTTTGCAAGGATGTCTGGGAGGGGGGAAAAAGGATTGCTGGGAGAAGAACCACAAAGCCAGAAAAGACAGAAGAGCTTCCATGTTATTTGGCCAGCTTGGGGGCAAATAGGCCACTCTGAGAGTTTTGCCATGCAGCTGTTGTATTCCAGATGGCAACATCAGCATCAGTGGCAAAGAGAAGCAGCAGCAGCAGCAACAACATCAACAGCTAAGAAAGATAGCAGTTCCTGGAACAGCAGCAGCAGCAGCAGCAGCAACAGCAGGAGTGAAGAGGAGGTAGGCCAGCAAATAGAGCTGCAGGACCTATACTTGTCATAGCAGTAGTCACAGTGCATTCAGGTGGATGACAATTCTCCATTGATAGTACAAACTTTCTCCTTACTATTGGACTGAGGCTCAAATCCTATTTATGCCCTCAACAGTTTTCAAAACAAATACATTTATTTTCAAAATATTTATTGATAGCTAGCAGTTCTACTGACTTGAGTGCTCATGGAATAAACTAAATTCAGACTCTTAAAAGAATGGAATAGGAATTTGAACCTTGTGAGACAATAACTGACATTTCTTAAATTCAATTCAACTCAACAAGTATTTCTTAAGCACTCACTATATACCAGGCAGTATAGCTAAATATTTATTTAAAGTAGAATAACAAAAACTAAATAGCATCTATGCTCAAGGATCTTACATTTTACTTGAAGGGGCTAGGTAGGTATAATTTCATTCCTTGGTCCAGGACCATGCCATCAGGAAGGTGATGTCGTGATTTACAAGTAAATTGGATTTAAATGAGGGAGGGTCAGCAAATTCAACAATCTCATTCTCTACTCTGAAGCCCTCTGGGTCCATTGGTAAGATACAGATCAGGACAACTGGAGGTGACCCCTAATATAATGGGAGACTTTGGCCTTTTTAAGCTAAAATCTTTCCCAGTTTTCAGTTTGGCTGAGGCAATTAAAACTAGGTAAGGGAAAGAATGGCTCTTTTACCTAATCAAAAACCAGAACAAAACACAACAAAATGAAAATCAGTCTGGGATTTTTCCAAGCTACATAATTCATTTCAATCTAGGGGATTCTCTTCATTAATTTGCATATCATAGAATCCAAGTGTTCTCTATGAGATCAAAGACCTTCAAATTCCTCATAAGAACAGGTATAAAATAAATAAGGACTGGAGGAGTAACAGAAAGCCTTTTGGAGCAGACAGTATTTGAGATGAATTTTCATGAAGTGTTCTAGGAACCAGAGAGAAGGAGAGAGGGAATGCATTCCAGACATGGGGATAGCAAAGGCACACAGACAAGACATGCTTTATATATATGCAACTATAAGACAAATGAATGGGAATAATATGTAAATGTCTGGAAAAATAGCCAAGGAATAGATTGTAGAGGAGTTTAAATATCAAATAGAGAAGTTCAGTGACAACAGATAGCCATTGAAACTTTTTAGGTGTCACTGTGAATTTATCACATGGTGACTTGGTTACCATGAATTTCAGACATGGTCTGACTTGCTGAGAAGAGTTAAGTCTATCACAGTTGATCATTATATAATCTTGCTATTGTTCGGTACCATGTACCCCTGGTTCTGTTCCCTTTACTCAGCATCAGTTAACATAAGTCTTTCCAGCTTTTCTGAAATCAGCCTGTTCATCATTTCTTATGTAACAATAATATTCCATTACTTTCATATACCACAATTTATTTAGTCATTCCCTAATTTAATTCTCTGAGAATATCACTTTGTGTAATTGACAATGTAATTGTCAAAAAGAGGAGAGAGTCTAAATGTTGGGAGAACAATTAGGAGCTTAATGCAAATGTCCAAATAAGTAGTAGAGATTGTGTGAGGAGAGAGAAGAGCTTCAATGTTAAATTACTGAATTAGAGGTAAAGAAGTCACACTAATGACAATTCCATTTATTAATAGTGACAAACAGCAATAATAGTCAACAAAAAGTTTCATATGGAAGGTGATGTTTGAGCTGAATTTTGAATAAAATGAGAGATTCTAATGGTTACATAAATGCTGTGAATGTTGTGAGAAGTCCCTAGGCATTGGGGACCATCAATGGAAATATATAAAGATGAAAAATGAAAATTCCTTTTTGAGAAATAATGAGGTCAATTTAGCTGGACCACAGATTACAGGAATGAGGATAATGTATAAAAAGGTTGGAAAGGAAATTTGAGGAAAGATTGTGAAGGAATTCATGAACCAGAGATTACATCGGGTTCTCAAGGCATCATGGAAACAATGGAGTTTATTGAATGGGAGAACGAGGTAAGAGCAGATCACTCAGATTAAGAACATCAGAATCAATCCTTAAGAACACTGGGAATTCTAAAAGCAGAGTTATGGAGGAAAATATTCTTCCTCCTTACTCATTTCTCTTTAGAGGGAAACAAAATGTTTGTACAAAATGAGGGGGAAAGGAGTTGAAATATATTCTAGAAGGACCAGCAAATACCCGAGTTTGGCTGGAATCACTGTTCATGAAGGAAAAGTAATGGTCATTATTTCTCAAAATGTATTACCAGTTAGTAGAAGCAAGCATTATAAATTGTGAGATTTTGTGGACACTTTTTTGCCTGAATTTATTATTTTATCAGTACATGGAATGTTCCAAATAGAAATTTCTTACAATGACAACAGATGTAACACCTGAATTATATCTTACATCTTTTAAGAGCTGTTTGGCCTAGTAAAAAACTAAATAATTTCACCAGGGTTACATAGCTAGTATGTGTTGGAACCAGTGTGCATGTTGGAACCTGCTGACTCTATCCATTACTCCTGTTGCCTAGATACCTGTGACATACATACAAAAAAATTCTATTGTCGGCAATTTTTAAAATGGCTATTCATTATTAGTTTCTCACACAGAATTCTAGTCCTTTGAATTATTCTTTAGAGCTCTCATTGGACTGTGTTGTCATTTTGCTTGTGTTTAGTTAATTAGAAATGATACTTATATTATGAAGCTATTTGGTTAAAAATTAAAGTCAAGTTATTGAGAATTAGTGTTTTAGTTTATCACCTCTCAAAGGCCATATAATGAAATGAGCTTTCTAATTTTATGTTCCAGCTAAGTTAAATCTTTGTTATGAAGGTATATAATGTTTTTTCAGTACAAAAGCTAATTCAGATTGTATTTACCCTTAAAAGCTTGTTGCATTTCATAGTTCTTTCATTTGTATTATTTCATTTCAACCTTACAATCATCCTGTGAACTATGTAGGGCAAATATTAATTAAATATTTCATAAATGAGGAAACAAAGACACAATCGTATTACAAGTAGCAGAATAGGGAACTTTAGATTTTTTAACCAATAAATAATGAGCCTAATAAAACCTTAGGTTGAATTTTAAAATGTAAAATATTTTAGATCAAGAATATGACAATAAAAACAAGTTGGTGACATGATAGATAGAACTCTTGGCTTAGAGTCGGGGTTCAAATCTGGCTTCAGACACTTACACTTAGCTGTGTGGTCCTGACCAAGTCACTTTCTGTCCAGTTTCCTTAGCTGTAAATTGCGATTATAATAGCACTTATTTCTTAGGGTTGTTGCAAGATAAAATGAGATAGCATTTGCAAAATGCTTGGCATGTATTTGGCACCTAATAAATGTTTATTTCCTTTCTTCCTAATATGCTTATACTTGGACCTTGTTAAAACACATCTATAATATATGGTGCAATTCTGAGTACTATGTTTTAGGAATAATATTGATAAGTTGGAGGGTATGTGGGGAAAAGGAACTTGAGATCATGCCAGAGTAGGATCATTTGAAAGACCCAAAGTTGTTTAATTTGGAGAAGGGAAAACTTGTGGTGGTCCTGAGAGCAGACTGTCTTCAGGTATTTGGATGGTTGTCTTTAAAAAAAAAAAAAAAAAAAAAAGGCTTAGGGGCAGCTAGGTGGTGCAGTGGATAGAGCACCAGCCCTGAAGTCAGGAGGACCTGAGTTCAAATCTGGTCTCAGATACTTAACATTCTCTAACTGTGTCACCCTGGGCAAGTCACTTAACCTCAATTGCCTCAAGGAAAAAAAGAGGGCTTAGATTTTGTATTTTTAATTTCTGAGAATAGAACTCAAAATAATGACAAATGATTACAGAAAATCAGATCTGGGATTCACTTAAGGAAATTTTTTTGAAGAATTCCATGTCTCTACCATACAGTAGAAAAAGCTTGAAGTTCTCTTTAAAAGATTTTTTTGTCAACGCTGAATAATTACCTTTTGAGAGGAGTAGGGTAAAAGAAAGTAATAGAGTTATAATGTCTAGTACCAGAAGAAACCTTATAAGATAACTAATTTAACCCTTTCATATTAACGAATTAGGAAAATGAGGGCCAAAGTAGCCACGTGATCCAAATCATATAGATAGCAATAGATAATATCAAAATTTGAACACACTTCCCCTGACTTCAAATACAGTATTCTTTTCATTATGCCACCCTGATAGTGATATTAGCAGTGAAGTACATGTTAAAATAGAAGGACTTTAGGGTGTCTTCCCGCTCTATGATTTTGATTCTCATCCCTTTTCTACATGTGTTTTGATGCGATATAGTTTCAAAGTGCTTATTGGTTTCTTAGAGGTCAAATATATTCTCTAAGATATCATTTGCCTTTTTCATATGAAAAAAATAATATTAAAGTTCAATCCAAAACTTCAGTAAATAGTATTAAATATTGTGTGAAAAATAAGTAACATGTTTTAATTAAATATTAAATTTACTTATATATGTGATGGAGTATATCTATGTCTAAATTAAAGAAGTCATACAATTGGCCAAGAAACTAAGAAAGGAAGGGAACTTGTCTTTTCTTTACTATGATAATTATGGCCATATCTACAGTGAGTCATGTGGAGTTATGCCTCGGGATGCTGAGTTGGGAAAAAAAAAGTCCTTTGTTCTTTTTTCTCTTCCCAAAGTATGAGAAAAAAACTTATTACAAATAGTGAATGTTTGTTTGAATTGTCATAAACACTCTAACTGAAATCAAGGGAAGTTATATTTCATGAACATGATTTTTGTTTTGTTTACACAATGACCTATTGTGAAAATCTTCACTTGCATTTGTATAAAATCTACCTCTGTATTGGACCAACATTCTTAGTATACAACTAGCATCACATACCGGAATCAATGAGGGCAGTTTTAATTATGTAGACTGTGCCATTAAACATAAGCCCAGGATACTTTCCACATTAACAAAATATTTCTTGAGGGGGACAAATTTTCTGACTACTCCAATAAACCATATGGCATATGCACATTTTAAATGTGGACATTCTGATAGACAATGCAATGAAAATTAGATAGTATTCTCTTCCTTGAGCTTGACTGAATTATAACTGTCTTGACTGCTGTGGGAGGAGGAAAGTACTCTTTCTTATATATTGAATATAACATATTCAATAATTTCAGTGTCTCAACAATGATAAGTTTGGAAATATGTATACATATATTCGATTTGCCAAGTATTTTAACATAATTAGCATGTATTGGATATCCTGCCATCTAGGGGAGGGGTGGGGAGTTGGGGGAAAAAATCGGTAACAGAAAGCTATGTAAGGGTTAATGTTGAAGAATTACCCATACATATGTTTTGCAAATAAAATAAAATTAAAAAAAAGATTTCAGTGTCTACTGTCAATTGTTAGCCAATGGTACTATTAAATATAATAGTAGATTTAATCATTCTAGCTATCTTATTATTTCATTTTCAATGTCAGTTTCATTTTTATTATTCTTTCTGAGGCATGGAGTGGTTAATGAAGGCATACTCAAGAGTTTGGTTTGGGTTCAGTCCTAGAAATATTATCTTCTCATAGCTCCATTGTTGTTGTTTGCCCTTCATTCTCCCTAAGAGCATTAATAATATCATGGGGGTGATGTCTTGACTTATACTTGATTTGAATTTAAGTGAGACAGCCATGCAAAGTCTTCAGCTTAGAACTCATCTCCAGAGACATCATAGTCCAATGGTAAGGCAAAAGACAAGACCACTGTGATAACCCAAAATTCAGTGGATGATGTTGACCTTTCCAAATTAAGATCTTTCCCAAGTTTCAGTTTGTCTGAGGCTATTAAATAATCAAGGCCCGGGTAAGAATTGAAATTTCTGCAATCCCCTTTTCTTGAAAAGCTACAATTGAGCCATTTAAAGGAATTTATAAGTGAGATATAAGAATCATAAAATAAAATACTGATATGGTTTATTCCTACTTTAATCATAAAGTATTAATATGAATTAAACTCAGATGTTCTAGAACAGTTAAAATCACATAATATTATGGAATAACTAAATGATTCGTTGAATATATATAGTGCTAAAACTATTGATTCTAATATTAATACTAATAGCATGAGCATAATTAAGAACACAGAAATTGGTTTAAATTATTTTAGAAGCATCTTACATTAATAGCCATAGGGCAGATCATTGATTCATTTGTTAAGGACTTTGTCAGATGGAAGGTAGCTCAGAAATAATAAACTAAAGTTCTCTCATTTTATAGATAGAGAAATTAAAATGATGAGTGTCTTCTAAATTACCTATTCTGGTTAATCAATTAACCAACATTTTTCAAGTGCTTATCATGTACCAGATACTCTATTATATGTACAAAGTCAAGAAATGAAATAATATCCTCTTTTAAGGAAATTATATACTACTAAACAAAAATTATACATAGAAATAATGATAAATCTGTGTATCCCTGGGCAAGTCACTTAACCCCAATTGCCTCAGCAAAACAAAACAAAACAAAACAAAAAGAAAAAAAAAAGAAATAATGGTAAAGTAAATGCAATTAGTAAGCCTAAGTAGTGTGATAATAAGCAGCTAGGTAGAGTAATGTTGATTGTTTTTAGAAGAACAAATACAGAAAATCCATAGCCTTGAAGGCTCTTCTATGCACATATTAAAATTTCCAGAAGTTTGTGGGAGCTATAACTATAGAAATAATTGTTGAACAATCCTTTTAGTGCTGTATATGACATTAAATTACTTTTAGGTATTTGACAGTATCAAGAAGGTGTTCTGTGCTGACTCTGAACAGAAAAATTTTCCATTAGTGTTCAAGTTCTCCAAATTCTCCTGTTTATAATATGGCATTGTACTAATTGCATCAGGCTTTCACAAAGAAATACAAATCTTCAGATTATATTCAAATTAAAGCCACACAAAAGAAATTGGTTTATAAATTTACACTAGAAAATTAAGATAGATGAAAAATAAAAATTATAGAATATGGAATGCACTATCTTGACCAAGTTTTGTAGATGAACAATTAATCAGACCAGAAATAAGTATTAGGAAATCAGACTAGATTGTATTCATGAAATTGCATGCTATCACTTCCAAACTATTCACTGCTGCCAAAGCCCCTCTTGCTTTCTCCTACTGATAGTTGATAGCCATGGAATTATTGATTAATAAATGCCTACTATTGTGCTGTGATGAGTGTTCAAAAAAAAAAGAGTCAAAAGAGATTTCTTGCCATCAGGGAGCTTACAATATAATGGAACACTGAAATTTTGGGGGGAAAGAAATATTAATTCTCAAATCAATGAAAAAGTATATGGTAGTTTTAAGGTATATCATGTCAAAAGTGATGATTTGTCCATCGGCAATTGTATTAGAGACAATATAAAACCTATATGTGATAAGAAAAAAAGGCAATCAATGGGCATCTCAAATGTTGCATTGTTATTTTTGATAAGGTCCATACATATGATTGTATTGGAGTAGAGTCCAATATTTAGAATCCATTTATTTTAAATAATAAAAAATTATTTATCCATTTTTTTCATTTTAGTAACTTAGTCACGACTGAAGAAAAAGCATTTTAAAATTGCTATGAATCATAATCATTTAGTTTTTTTCAGATCAGATCAAATATATGATCATGAAATTCATAGTTACTATTTTATGAATCATCTTTATAAACAATTAAAATTTTCTGAGTCATCTTTACTCCAATTTTGGTTTAGCATAAAATTACATACTATTATTTTTGTTGCTTTTGTTGTATGAAAGTTATGAAATCACATAATAGCGGAGCTTAGTGGGACTTTGAGAAAAGAAATATAAGATATTATTGATCCAAATTATGGAACCAAAAGAGATTATTTCTATTAGTTCTATGAAAATTAGCACAAATTTTTCTACAATTTTCCTTGTCATGTGTTGTCTTTGTATAGATGGTTGAGAGAAGAAAACAAAATTTAGTTCTTAGTAATTGTTTTGACCAAAATTTAGGCATTTGAAATTATATATATATATATATATATATATATGTATATAGTCACAGATGTTGAAAGAACATCTGAGTTTTCTTTTGTTATTCATGGAACTTATCTCTTAAAATGGCACAAATCTGGATCCTAGGAGAAGGAGATTCTAGCAAAACTAAAATACAGCAACAGTTAAAAAGAAACATGGTTTCCAAACTTTCCATGGAATCTATGTAAGAGGTCTTTTAAAAAAAAAAGTTCTAAAAATCCAGTTATAATTCAACAGATTGAAAATAGATGAAAAGTCACCCCCACAATAAAAAATTAAATTAACATGAATATGAATAACTTCTTTTATTCCTTCTGACATTTAATTGACATGTATAATAAAATAGGTAATAATGCTATAATAAAATCTTTCATTTGCATAGTGTCATTCATCCTAAAGTTAGGTTCTAAAGTAGCTAAATCCTTCAGTATGCTCTCCAAGCATCTTAAAGAAGTAATTTATTGAGACAGTATTATACTAGAGAAACAGTTTAGGGAGAGGGATATTGTAGTACTGGGTACTCTACTACATGATGATAAATCCATGACTGGTTATAATGCCATAAAGGGGAAGAGATCCTGGATCAACAGCAACCTCACTTCTCTATACACTACACTTCATATTTTATATTCCTGCTTGTGATTTAATATATAATTCATAACATAGTCTTGTTAATTATAACTGAATTCTAGATTTGTGATGATGATATCTCTGGGCCATTTTGATATGTTCCAACAATCTCCTTTAAGCACTGACCTGTTTATTCATGCTTTTCTCTTTCTTCATTCACTTTACTTTTTTTTTTCATTTTTTTGGGAAAATACTCACACATGCCTTATGCCATAGTAATTCACCAGTATAATATAACTATTGTGATTTCTTTCCAACTATACAGTGGCTAGAAATAAAAATCATTAAAATAGATAAGGAAATGAAGGGGAGAAGCTAACTGCACAAGGTGAGGAAATACTGCTCTCTATTAACCCCAAATATTTGTATACAAAGGAAATAAAATTCCGATAAATCCACAATGGGTAATAAGAACCATATTTAGCATGTATTCTTAACTTTAGAGAATAAGGTCACAGAGGATAATTATCATACTCTGAAGCAAAAGCCCATGGTACCATTATAAGACAGAATGTCTGCCTGGATAAAACATTAATGCAGAAAGACTTTTCTCAGGTTCTTTTTGAATTCTATGAAAAATTGGAATCATCACAGCTATATTCATAATTCTGTTCTAAAAATTACCTAATCTTAAATTCTTTGAGAGTAAGGACAATGTCTTATCTGAATTTTGTTTGTGTTCTGTGCCCAGAAACGCAACTAATACTTATTGGAGTAATGATCAGTACTTTGGTGGATTGATGGCCAGTGAATAATAAAAATTATTAACTTGATTTTATGAAATGCAACACAGTTTTAAAGTAAAGAAAATCAAATTTGTCTGTGACTCATGTTGGCTGTGTGATTCTGGATAAGCCAATTAACCTCTTAGTGCCTCAGAGTGATCTCTGAACCTTTAAATTATAGGAAATCAGCATTTGTGGAGGGAGATGTGAGATTCCTCACACCAAATATTAACTCTTTAGTATTATTTGTCTAACTCGAACTTCTCTTCTTTTTTTTCTATTTTCTTCTAAGAATTTAAATGATTCTTTTTTGTATCTAAAGATATAATGAATTAGCATTGTACTTGACACATAGTAGGAACATAATAAATGTTTATAGTTGATTGAAATGCTTATTGATTGTCCCCTCTTTCTGAAATGTCAGCTTACTAAATGATAAGTTAGTAGCCCTCAAATTACTAACCCACCAGCTCAAAGTTAATGAACAATTAATAATCAATTCCCAACTAGGTTGGCATATGTCCCCCTCCAAAAAAAATACTCATAACTCAAGGAGCAGATTAATTGGATAATAAACCCACTAAATAATCAGACTTTGAATAATAGCAGATTGTAATTTAGTTCAACATTGTATGCTAAAAACAGATACAGATTCTATTGATTTCAGAGCATATTGTGTGCTATGAAAAATAAAGTTGATGTTCATATAGAAATATGTAGCTTATTATATCTTTATATTGATTAAATATAACAGTGAATTCTCTGTTAATCAGAAAGTCTCAGTATGCATTGTTTTATATCAGTATACACATTTAGTATGCTAAAAATAATTAACCTATCAATTTAAATATGATATAATACATGGATAGATGCCTAAATAAACATTTCCATGAATTATTTTTAAACAGTTCAGCATTCTAGGAAACCTTGTGATAATTGTTTAATAGGAAATAACAGAAATAAGACTATTGGAACTCTTATGATGCTTCTAATATGATTCAGAAAAGTGTCCAAACAAGCTCTTATAGAATATAAGGCTGGAAAGCCTGCAGATGGTAAAATTTGCTTTCTTCTACTCTTTGTTTTCCTCATCATCATCCCCAGGGTACTAGAAATTATTAAACCAATCATCAAGAAGGAAAGGAAGTCGATGGAAATTGTACAACTTAGATAATCAACAAATTAGCCAGGCCACAGATGACTGAAAATTGGTGGTGTCTAACACCATAGAAATAGATAATGCATGGATAAAAATGAGATCCAAAATATCTTGGAAATGACATATTTGTTATTTTCTACCCTAAATAATCTTGCCAAAATTTGAATTAAAATGGACCACAAATCAGAATGATCAAAAAAAGTCCTTTAACATTTGCTTAAGCTGATAAATTGCAGTTTGTTTAAGTACCTTACCTAAAAAAAAAGAAAAAATATGATTTAAAATTGTCATATTTGTAGTTCTGGGGATTTGATGAATAAGGTCACTTATAATATCTATTAGTGCCACAATGATGGAATGTTAATTTTGTTGATTTCTTGATATGTTCTATAATGCTGGCACTTAATTTGTTTAAAGACACAATATTTCTCTTTTTTAATTATTGCTTCAAAACATGATTGATTCAATTTGTTACAAAAGCATAATGCTAAAGGGGGCCAGTTCTATTCAAATAAAGAAAAAAAGAATTAAAAAGAATTTTTTCATTGCAGTCAAAATTGTACATAAAGAAAGATTTTTAATCTTAAGTATATGTACCAGAAATTACTCAGAAAAGATTTCTCTGTGCTCTTTTTTCCATTGCTGACATTTATTATATGAATTATATATATATATATGTGTGTGTGTGTGTCCATATGTATCCAGAACCAACCCTAGACAAAACAATGGAATAAAACAGATTTTCTTTGCTACCTAACCTAGCTTCCCATCCCTGTCAGTTTCTTCCACACTTCACCAAATATTCCATTTCCTTGAACTTCATTTTCCATTGCTCACCATCTGTGTGTAGCTTGGATACAGTAGCCCCCAAGCTACTGCTCAAGAATTTGCCCTATTTGATGGACATAACCATACAGTTCTTCTTCTATGTTTCCTAAACTTATTCTCCCTCAGCACTAGAATTATGAAAAAGAGTTCCTATTGACCAAAAGGACAGTAGACTTTTAGTCTCTTCTCTCCCTTTATGACTAAATTTACTAACATCTTTTTCCTCCATGATCTGCCCTTTCTAAGTACCAACACTTGACTCCAAAAATGATTAATAATGCTGATGTCACCTGCAGTGTGAGAGAAGGCTTTTTTGAGGGCTTGTTGGTGACCTCTGATTGATTTTAATGATGTATCAATGTTGTGCTTATCACATTTTCAAATAAAACAAGATTGGATGGATAACTAACACAGTGGATGAGAGAAACAGGATCAAAAAACATATTGAAAGACTAGAAAGATGGGCTTGAGAAACACATTTAGAACTGTACAACTTGGTTAAAAAAATGAGCTGTCTAAATACAAAATTGGAGAGAAATGACTAGACAACTGTTCCTGTGAAAAGTTTTCAAGAGTTACAATAGCCTATATAATCTCTGCATGTGCCAATAGTGTGGCATAGCAGCCAACCAAGATAATGGGATATTGTCACCTTGAGAAGTACAGTTTCCAGAATGGGAGCTCTCTAAATTATGATCTATGAATGGTGATTTGGGGAAATAAATGCTGAAATCATTTGAATAGCATACATGATGTTCAGTGAAGTTGAATAAGATATATGGTTTTATAATAAAAAATAAACCTGAAAAATGACACTTAGTGATTTTAAGATATTTATTGTCCTTGACTATTATCTAAGAATTGATGGCAGGGCCTATCAGGGGTTATTAGGGCCTTGTGAGCTAGGAGTGCATGATAAATGGTTGGTAATTTCCCATAGTGTAACATTCATCCAGAAAGCTCTGTTGAAATGAATAGGTGCTGAATTAAAGCATCTTTTGAGAAATTTTGTACAATAATTCATTTTTCTCTATAAAGCAAGAAAGGATTGTAGGACTTTTTTTTTTTAATCTGTCAATTCTTCTTTGAAGGTAAAGTGATACTTTTACTCACCCTATAAAATATTAGCCATAATCAAAGACTGAAATGAAATAACAATGGAAATTTAATATAGTTAGTTACACTGCTAATTTTTATGTATATCTATCTATCATCTATCATCTGTTTACCTGTCTATTTATATAATGTGCGCACGCACACACACACATACACACACACACACACACATAGATGTGTGTATAATTGTTTAGTCATTTTTTCAATCATTCTCAACTTTTTGTGACCCCCATCTGTGGTTTTCTTGGGAAAGATACACAGTGGTTTGCCATTCCTTCTCTAACACTTTTTTTAGATGAGGAAACTGAGGCAAATAGGATTAAGTGACTTTCACAGGGTCACATAGCTAGTAAGTATGAGGCTGGATTTGAATTCAAGTCTTCCTGACTCCAGACTCATTGCTCTATCTTCTGTGCCACCTAGTTACCTTCTGTGTATATAATGTATATGTATGTGTTGAACAACTGAAGTATAATTTACTTTACTCAGTATCTGCTGGAGGACAATAAGAAATACATATATAGAAAAAGATAGAGATAGAGATTCATAGTATATATATATATATATATATATATATATACATACAGAGAGATACTGATATGTGTATATGCATACATATGTCGGTGCACATATACACAATCACATACACATTATATATCTGTCTAGCTTCATAGCAATAATATTTATCTGGATATTTCTTGAGTTTAAATTTTTTTCTGCTTAAATTTAGTTGTTTTGTGTACACAGGAGTTGTATCATGTCTACAGGTATCATATAATAAAATTTCCTATATACCTGTTAACTACAGCAAATTATCCTGTTCCTCACATGAAAAATAAAATAGGTTGAATTTTACCAATTCCTGTTTACATTTCACTTTTATTTAACAATATTTAATATGTTGATAAGCAATAAATTTCATTTTTGTACTTGACTTTTTCACAGGAGGCAATAATTCAAAAACTATTCATCTTGAACAACTTTCAGGCTGTCATCTTCATTTGACATATCGACCACTGCTTCTTAGTACTTTATACCTCCAGTGCATGTATGAATTGATTAATTCTGACAGATGAATATGATTTCTTCAGCTGCATGATTTAGAAGAAAATAACTTATTTTCTTTAAGCTACCATACCTTGAATCACTTTCAGAGATTTTATAACATGCTCCATATCTGTCTTATAAATGGAACTTCTGTGAACATTTCATATTAGAAATCATAGTTCTTATTTAATCACTCATGCAGTTCTGACACATACCTGATTTTCTTATATTTGTAATTCATAATAATCTTGAATCTGCTTTCCTCATCATTCAGGTACACATAATAGTTTTTTTTAGTGGTAGGAAGAATAGTGTATATATTGGATAAAGTTGTTTAGTGAGTCTTTCTTTTCCTTTAAGATTTGTTAATATTGTAACATTCAAGAGACAGTATAAATTTGTTTCTTTTACAAAATTATAGATGTAGAGTATAATAATTATGGTAATTCTCTAGTCATTGCTTTATCCTACTCCTTTGAATTGTGTCTACACTTAATCAAGCTTTCAAATTGGGATTCTCCAAGGATCCCAATTATTGAAAAGTTTCATAACAGTAAAACGAACAACCTCTGGTAGAAAAACACTTCTGTTATGTATGTAAAAATGGAATTATTCAATATAAGAATTAGAATCAATTTCTCAAGCCAATTTGACCTCTGTCTGAGCCACATAATCCCATAATAATATGCTGAATAAGAAGTTGTCCAGGAAATCTTTAGTCAGTAATAAGGAACTTAGTACTTCCCAAGCCAACCCATTCCACTTTTGACAACTCTAATCTCTTGAAAATCTTTCTTATATTGAATAGATATCCATTGCTATGTAATTTCCTCCAATTGAATTGAATTCTGGTCCTATTCTAATCCTTCTTACATATGAAAATCTTTCAATTATTTGAAAATAGTTATCATTTTGTTTTTATTGTTCTTTTCCTTCAAAGGAAAGATGAATTGAGTTTTGGATGAGTGATCATAGTGCACGCAGGTTATTTGTACTTCCAAAGTAGTACTGTAAAATATATCCTAGTCATTTTTATAAATAAAGAAATATGCAAGTAGATGGAAAGAGAGAAAGGGAGAGAGAGGAAGAGGGAGAGACAGAGAGAGAGAGACAGAGAGAGAGAAGAGAGACAGAGAGAAAAAGGGAGAGGGAGAAAAGGAGAGGGAGGGAAGGACAGAAAGAGAGAGAGAGACAGAGAGAGAGAGAGAGACAGAGACAGAGAGACAGAGAGGAAGAGGGAGAGACAGAGACAGAGAGACAGAGATAGAGACAGAGAGAGGGAAGAGAGAGACAGAGAAAAAGGGAGAGGGAGGGAAGGATTAGGAAGGAAGGAGAGAGAGAGAGAGAGATCACATCTCTCCATTTTATTCATAAAAATATTAGGATCCTCAAATGCCTTGTTAATTTCTGGCTGAAACATTAATTTATATAAGATAGGCATAAGATCATTTTATAGTTTAAAAATTTCTAAAATTATTCAACAATAGCTAATATTTACATAGTTCTTTATGGTTTAAAAAGTTTTTTTACATAAATAATAATTGTCTTTTTTAAAAGAAGCAAGGTCCTTGGTTTGTCAGATTTCTCTGCTAGTAGGATATAAACATGCATACCCTGAAAATAAAAAGGTTGGCATCTTCATGTACCAGAAACATATCTACATTTAATCCAACCCTGATATGTTTCAGGTTTCACATTTGTGTATCTATAATTTTAGATGTTGGAACAAGGAGAAAAAATCCAAATTGATTAGCCTTGTAGAAAGTGAAGAAGGAGAAGAAAAAAATGAAATAAATCTATATAAGTTTCAGTAAGGGCATCTACCAACATAGCCAACTAAGTGGTGGAAGAAGGAAAGGAGCATTAGAGAAAAAACAGCTACACACTATTAAAAATATAAAAGTTAAGTATACATGATCATGGTTCTCTGAAGTTTTCACTTCACTTCCTTTTAATGCTGAATACACACATTTGCTTGTGTTAATAAACATTTTATAGAGGTAGAGGGATACAACAGAAGGGACTGAGTTGAGAATTGGTAAACCTGTATTTCAATTTTAACCATTTTGGATAAGTGACTTTATCTCCGTATGTCCTGGTTTTCTCATATTTTAAATGATGAAATTGGACTGGCTGGTCCTTTCTATCTTTGAAATTCTAAAACTATCACTGTACATTTTTGAAATTAGTAAAAAATAATTATTCTATCTGCTTTCCAGGAATCAGTGGAAGACATATTTAATATAGAACTCTATAGATAAAAGAATCCCCAACTTGTTTTAATATCTCACTGTTATACTGATTACTGATCCATCATTTTATCCAGTTAAGCTACAGTTAGAAAACATGCATCATACAGTGAACAGAAGTTCTAAATTCTGCCTTTAAGGAATTTGACTCCATGAAAATCATGTTGATTGTCCTGTATTTATCTTTTTAAAATATAGATGTTTGTATGTATTCGTTTCCTTCCATATTTGACTATGATGGTTTGTTTTTGTTTTGCAGAGAAGTTTTTTTCATGGGTTTGAGCTTTTTTTTGCATTTCGTCTGTATCCCCAGTACTTAAAACTGTATCCCAGTGATTGGAATCTAGCAGATGCTAAATAGATGCTTGCTGATTAACTGTTCATCTTGACATTTGAAGTGAAAGATATATAAAGTGAGCAATTTGGATTTATGCTCAAAAAGTTATCAAACTGTGCATACCCTTTTTGGGCTTATATCCCAAAGAAATCTTAGAGGAGGGAAAGGGACCCACATGTGCAAGAATGTTTGTGGCAGCCCTTTTTGTAGTGGCTAGAAACTGGAAACTCAATGGATGCCCATCAACTGGAGAATGGCTGAATAAATTATGGTATATGAATGTTATGGAATATTATTGCTCTGTAAGAAACGACCAGCAAGATGATTTCAGAGAGGCCTGGAGAGACTTGCATGAACTGATGCTGAGTGAAACGAGCAGAACCAGGAGATCATTATACATGGCAACAACAATATTATATGATGATCAACTCTGATGGACATGGCTCTCTGCAACAACGAATTGTCTCAAACCAGTTCCAATTGTTCAGTGAAGAAAGCCATATACATCCAGAGAGAGGGATATGAAATGTGGACTACAACATAACATTTTCATGCTCTTTATTGATGTTTGCTTGCAGTATGTTTCCTTTCTCTCATTTTTTTTCTTGTAGATAGGATTTTTCTTTCACAACAACTTGTCAAGTATTTTATCATTATTAACATGTAATGGACTTCCTGAGGGGACTGGGGGTAAAATTTGTAACAGAAAGCTTTGTAAAGATCAATGCTGAGGAACTACCCATACATATGTTACATATTATGCAAATAAAAAGCTTTAATAAAATATATATATAAAGTAAATTTGTTGTTCATTTGTAAACATATGTAATTCTAACAAAATTTCTTTGTCTCCTAATTCTATTAGGCAATTTAAAACATAAGTATATCCATTTTTATATTGCCTTCATTTCTTGCAAACATTTTTATTCTTTCCTGGTCTTATCCAGCTCAGGACACTGGATTTTCTTTTCAGGTTTTCTTTCTCTGGTATTTGTTTGAGTACAGCCCTCTGGCCACTTGCTCTGCCATAGGAAATTTCCAATTATCACCAACTCCTACAATAGAACAGGAAATTGGACTCTAATTTAGATCTGGAAACTCAAGTCTTTTGACCTATTAAAACTTGGACTAAGGAAATTCACTTTATTCTTTCAAGGAAAAAAATCATTATATCTGACTCTTCTGCCTAAAAAAATACATTTAATAGAGATTGCTTAAATGATATGAGGCCAACATTTTAGCTATCTGAATAGGGCATTACATATTTTTTTTATTATTTAAGGGAAGAAATACATGTATAGCTCAAGTATCACTCATAAATGTAAATCTACCAGAGTTTAGATGCAATTTCAGATGTGCATTTTCTTTGCAGTAAAAGCCATATATATAGGTATTATTTCAAAATTGTTTTGATTTTTTTTCTGATAAGCTAACTTTCAAGAATACATACATTTCTTTGCTGACTACTGTTACTATGTTAACTTCACTTCCCCACAGAATAAATATTTTCATCATTTTTTCTTTGTAAATATAGCAGTTATTTCCATTCAGTTTAAAACATTTTTGAGCTTTGTTTCTGTTTAGAGCACTACGCAAGGCACTGTGGAGGTTACAGAATAAAATAATATAAGGCAATAATTCAAGAAATGTCACAAGGCAGTATGTACTTAAGTACTACATGAACAGTACAGACAATGAGTGTTATAAGAGCTCAGAAGAAGGAATGATCACGATAGACTGGTGATGTCAAGGAAACTTTCATAAATGAGGTAAGATTTGGATAGGAGTTATAGAGGAAGGAAAAAAGAGGGGAAGAACATTCAAAATTGGCATAATTGGAATGGTGAAAACGAATTCTGCCTATTTATGAGGACAATGAATAGATGACATTGTATTTACACTGGGCAGAAGAAGTTCAGGGGAGGGCTAGAATAGTGAATTAAAACTAGATTGAAGTCTCAAATGACAAACAAAGTTTAGATTTTATTCTATCATCACTGGGAGTCACTGATAGTCTTTGAGCAGAGGAGTGACATGATAAAAAGCATCCTTTGGAAAAATGAATCTAGTAGCAGTAGGAAGTGGAGCTTGGGATTTCAATTAGGAGGTTTTTAAAATGATAAATATGATGAAAGTTTAAGGATGTATAGAAAGAATGGAAAGGAAGAATCCAACATAAAGAAAGTTTATGAATAATCAATCATACCTAGTCATTTTGTTGTTGTTGTTGTTGAGGCACTTGGGGTTAAGTGACTTGCCCAGGGTCACAGAGCTAGGAAGTATTAAGTATCTGAGACCATATTTGAACTCAGGTCTTCTTGACTTGAGGGCTGGTGCTCTATCTACTGCGCCACCTAGCTCCCCCCATATTTAATCATTTCTAAGGAAACTTACATTCCCTAGACATTTCTATTTTATTTTTTAATTTATTTATAATACTTATATAATTAATATTTCTAAAATCACAAGTAATTAATATTTATTTATATGATAAATAATAACCTATTATTAATTAATTTGTTTTATTTATATTTTATTTCCCAGATAATTTGCTTCCAATTTAATGAGATTAAATTTTAAAGAAGAATTATAGACCACAACCATGTCCCTGGCAAATTGCTATGACATTCAGTTGCAGCCAACATCTTACACAATTCTCTGTAGACATTAGGGGCTTAATAAATGTTTGTTTTATTATTTTTTCATCATAACTTCTCACAACAATACCATTAAAGATGCATTGTAATATACATTGTGTAAAGTCCGTTCAACTTAAGAATCAACAAATTTCCATTTGAATTCTATTTCTATTCCCAACTAATTGTATAACTATGGGCAAATCATTTAACCTCTCCCAACCTTAGTTTCCCAATGTACAAAATAAGGAAAATAACACCTGTGGTACCATACTCAAAGTATTGTAGTGAAAATCAAATATGATAAGCAGAATTAAAATTATCAAGCACCATGTAAAAGTTATTATTAAGCAAGGAGTTAATTATTGCATCTATTCTAATCTATCAACAATGATTTATTAAAGGACTATTTGTGAGGTATTATGGGATTATAAAGATTAAAAATAAACTATCTGTGCCCTCAAGAAATTAATATTTTTTCAGGGCATAAAACATGTACACATGTAAATATATACAAAGTAAATCCAAGTTCATGGACCATAATATCAGCATCAAGGGGCGTCAGGAAATGTCGCATGCAGAAGCGGTCATTCAATTGGAACTTTAAGGAAAATCAGCAGTTCTAAGAGAGAGGAATGAGAAAGGAGTTTGTTCCAGGCATGGAGGACAGCCTGCCTAAAGGAACATAGCTGAGAGATGGATATCTTTGCACAGAGTCAACACGAAAGCCATTTGACTAGATCACAGTGTACAAAAGTAGACTCCATGGTAATTAATACATTATATATATATATATATATATATATATATATATATATAAATTTTACCAAGAAGGACACTGAAGCTTACAGAGGTCAAAATCCTATACTATATCTACACAATAGATATCTACCTCTAAGGATTGGTAATAAGATAAGGAATGAGATTCTGTAGTCCATTTAAATTCTAATCAGTTAAAGTAGAAGTAGGGTTAAGACACAACACTGCTATGATCTTTAATTTGCTGACATTTTTGACATAAAAAGGTAATTTTTTAAAGTTTATTATTTCTTTATTTTGTTTATATAAACATATTCTTTTAAAATTATTTCCTTATGAATGATGTTGGGACATAAAAAATTAGAACAAAAGGAAAAAACCATGACAAAAAAAAACATAAGAAATAAAAGGGAATATAGCATGTATTGATTTATATTCTGGTTGTGATTGCCTTAAATCACTGAACCACTGAGAAGAACTAAGTCTTTCATAGTTGATCATCAAACACAATCTTGTTGTTACTATACACAATATATTCCTGCTTCCACTTTTTTCCTCAGCATCAGTTCATGTAAATTTTTCTAGGCCTTTCTAAAATCTCCTTGTTCATCATTTTATATAGAACAAAAATATTCCATTACTTTCATATACCATAACTTATTCAACCATTCCTCACTTGAAGGCCATTTACTCAAATAAAGTTAATTCTTGCAATAGTAATGATGGGAGATAATAATACTGAAATTATCTAATCTTTAAAATAAGCTGAAGAAAAATACTACTGCCTCATCTAACAAAACTGCTTTAAAAGAGGGGATACACATTACAGGTTAAATATGAAAAGTAACACAATTTTTTTCTTTTAAAATTCATTTACTTTTCTCAGTTGCTACAAAAATCTGGGTTCAAATGCTGTCTTTGACACATAATGACTTTGTGGTCCTGGTCACTTAACCTATTAGGAATTATCTGAGAATATTGTTGACCAAGAAGATACTGACTTTAGTGTTATTTTGAAATCTTTATCTATGTGTCTTCATTCAAATGTATTTTGTGTCAAATGCATTCATGTTTACTGCTTGGTATACTTTGCTCTCTTCTCTTTGTTTCCTCCAGAGCTTTTTTTTTCCTTTTTCTTTTACTTTGATATCAGTTTTAAGCTTCTGGTCTTCATTTCTGAGGTCTCATGCTGCTTTTTTCTTTTAAACAATGTGATCAGCTATAAATCACTGACTAGAGAATGAAATTCAATTCAACAAACTTTTACTATAATCAAATATTTTATTAAAAATTACAAATATATCTATTTTCTTCGCTATGGAAATTAGTATAGGTGTATGTTTCCTATGGAGCCATATGATTCAGTACATAAATCAAGATATGTATATATATTTTTAATCAAACAAATACCAAAACATATCCAGTGTGAGATGATGGAAGAATTTTGGGCATCTTTGTTCTGCCACTTGTTAATCTATGTGTTGAACAGTTTGCCTACTTAATCTCTCTGGGTCTCAGATTTCTCATCTGTTAAGACAGGGAAGTGGGATTTGGAAGACCACTAAGATCTCTTATAAACTCCAGGACTTATGATTCATTGATAGTTATATTCCTAGAAGAAAAAATAAGTTATTTCTAATGTCTAAGTAGTTAAGTTAAAATATTTTTGTTAACTAAGGATTTCCAGTTTTCATTGAATATGTGAACCAATGCTCCTATTATATATCTCATTTTCAATTGGCAGATCCAAAGATTTAGATCTTTCCTTTCCTAATAGAATCATATTTGTCCTATCTATCTCTATAGAGCTATTCTAAGATTCAAATGAGGTCATGTATATGAAACTGCCTTATAAATTAGGGAAGAATACATATAGACACTGGACCTGTGATTTCATTGCTATTAGGAGCTCCTAGTTATAAAGGTGCCCTTCTCTCCAAGTAATAGTCTCAGATAGTTGCTGGTGCACTAAGGTTATGTGACTTGTCCAGAATCACACAGCCTTTATGTGTCAGAGGCAACATTTGAATCCAGGTCTTTTGGGCTTCACCTTCAGGTGTCAGAGGCAACATTTTAACCCAAGTCTTTGTGGCTTCAAGGTCAGTTTTCTATCTATATAACATATCTCTATCTCTTATATAACATAAAGTGTCATATAAATATGGGCTATTATCATTATTACTAGTCCAAGTATAATCCATTACTTTTGTTATTTTCTAATTTCTTAAATTTGTGATCTGTTTCCAGAACAGATTTTCTAATCTTTAATGCCACTGTATGGGGAATGAATCTTTTTTTTTCTTCTCTTATGATAATTAATGGTATTTAATTAGCATCTTCTTATTAGATCCCTTATTGAAGTAGCTACTACTCTGGATGGTGGCAAGTATAGGGGTAGCTTTCTTTGCATATGCTTCCTTACTGGCAAGCTCAGTAATCCACCACCTGAAGTTAATTCATAAATCTATATTTTGATTTTATCTAAAACACTTCCCAGTGTTAAGCAGTATCTAGACAACATTTAGAGATGTCATTACACATAGTCAAGGTAATCAGTTACATAAATGCCATGGTTTGTGGTACCTTTGAAGGTTCTGAACCATCTCCTCCTCCTCCACCACCACCATCCCATTGTAGATTTTTTTCCTTTCAGTAGATTTGTTAGCCCACATTTCAGTGCTAGAGTTTCAAATCAACCTTCAAACTTAAGGCTTTGATCCTTGTTAAAATGTCAAAATCCATTAGCAGGAATGAGAGAAGAAACTGATCACCCAAAGCAAGGGGTCAATAAGAAAGGAAAGCACATAAGAGACTAAGAATTCCAAAGCAAAGCTTCCCCTAGCCATTGCCATTTATTTTGGATATGGGTTCAGAGTGCTATTAGCTACATCATTGGACTGATAATGTGTTTGACACTAGATGTGTCAAACATGGCCTGAAAAAAACTCCAGAGGGTGGCCAGAACCAGATTAAAATGTAATTGGGAAATATTTAAGAAAATAAATCAAAATTCAATATATTATAGATTGTCTTTGTGATTTTCTAAGTCATTCTGCTGCCAAGATGGTGTAAAAGAAAAGAGTACATAGAAAAGTGACTTGATGAATTAATTGACTTTGTGTTCATGTGTGTAGAATTACAGCCAATGAAAACACAGATACAAAAACCCTTATATTTCTAGAGAAAAGAACATTGTTGTGTTATTTAGTAGTCTCTATTGTGCAGATTTGCCCCCATCTCACAATATTTTAAAAAATGTAAATAAAAGTTGGGATTAGACTATTACTTTAAGACATTACAGTGGAGGAGAAGAAGAAATGAAATCCACAAAATGCAAGGATCAGAAGCCCTTGAAACAGTCATCCAAAAAAAAAAAAAAGAAAGAAAAGAAAAAAGAAAAAAAGAAACAGTCATCCAAAAATGTTGGTAAACTGTGGATTCCTCTTGGCAAATATTTGGCCAGGGAAGCACAAGGATACTCCTGGACTATTTTGAAGTGGCAACAGTGTTAGAGCAGGACCTGGGGAAGACATGCAGATGACTGACCTGGAGAACATCCAAATTCTGTACTAGATTATATCAGGGAAACCCTATATGCAGCCAAGGATTTTAATTGGAAATTCAGAGTGAAAATCTGTAACTGAATTTAGCTGAGCAAGCAGCATGCTGTACATTGATGTCCTGAATGACAGCATCATGGTGTTCTTTGAGAGCCAGACCAGTCAAGTTAATATTTGTCTAGCATTATGGTAGAGACCAAAATAAAGGGCTATAAAGTGAGAGGAATATTCACTCTAATCAGGTGGCATTTTCAACAGAGTCATTCAATAAGAAATTGTAAAATAAAAATGTTCTATTAGTTACAGCCAAATGTAAGCATTTTTATTAGCCCTGAAATTATGGTCTTTGCCAGAAAAAGTACAACTTCCTTGATTAGTCATGTCAGGGATATAACATGAATAAAATTGTCATAAGTTAACCATTCAAAGTAGAACTCATACCAGAATGCTATGAGATGGATAATGGATAGACCAGGCATTATTGTCTTGTTAAATGTCATAAAGCAAACAGAATACATAGAAGAACTGTGACTCCTGATTTCATGTTCCCTTTACTATCGCTTATTTCTTGATAAGCGAAATAATTAGCAATTAGTTGGGAAGGGAAAAGAGAATTCCAGCTCAAATGGTATATGAGGAGCCAATTCCATCTTCATGAAATGAAAATAAGTTAGAAACAATTGGGAGAAGTTGCTACTGTGTGAAGTCTGATAGCTTATTTTCCTCATAGAAAGTTGATGAAGTTGATGAAGAGCTCTTTCTCAGTGGAAACCTTCCTAAATAGTATCTCTAGTCCTTCCTTGGCTGACCATGAAGAGGACAATAATATGGTTGACTACTGTGAGGAGGGGAAATAGAAAATGAGAAGGAAATATCATAGCCACATTAAAAAACTAAAATAATAGTTTTAGTTGCCAGAATTTTTCAATAATATATTCATAATTTGTCAGCATGGAAATTCTCTGTGAGACTTAAACTATTCACTTAAAAAAGATAAATTGAAATCAAAATGAATATAGCCTCTACTTCTAGGACATAGGGGTGCCATTTAGAAAATTTCCTTTCACAGTGCACTAAGTATTGCCTTAGGAGATTTTATTTGTTACATATAAATGAGCTGAATTTTTGTTGTTGTTGTTGCTAGTTCATACATTACCTTATATATGTCCAATGACATCATTTACCAGGAATAATCCTGCTTTTTGTTTTGTTTTCGTTTTTTTGTTTTTTTTTTTATCTCAACTAGAATTTTACTGTTCCAAACCTGCTCATATCCTAGAAACTTTTGTGATTTCATCTACTTAGGGAACTTCTTATATCTAAGTGGTATGTTAGCCATAGGGATGAGCCTACAGTGCAGTAGATAGATAGACAGATAGATAGATAAATAATATACATGAAAGTATTATTATAATGTAATATTTGGTATGTGTTATTTATATACATGATACATGCAGGATATATGCTATACATAGGATTATAATATATTATATATTACTATATTTTGTTCATATATGTGATTTATAATATGTTACATGTGGAATCTATGATTGTATTGTATTATATGTTATATGTGGTCATATTATGTTATGTGTATTATGTATGTTGTATGTGGTTGTGTTATATAATTATATATATATGTATGTGTATATATATGTATATGTATATATATATATATATGTATATATAATTCTCAGACAGTTACTAAAAGTCAGAGGCTGGATTTGAATCTGAGACTTTAGTGCTTTTCTGACTTAGAACCAATTTGCTGACTTATAAGTTCATTTATCAATGAAAAGAGACTTCTGAAATGTGTTAAATAACTATGTGTTAATTTCATGGATACTTCGAAAAAAAATTCAGTATGCATATACACATGTATGTGTATGTTTGTGTGTGTACATATATATATACACATATATATACACATATTAAATAATTTGAGATCCTATATATTAGATAATTCATCAAAAATTATCATTTTCTAATTCTAGTTGACAAAATCTATAAGGCTCCAATTCCACCTTAGGTTCTTTGATTTCAATTCAGCAAACATTTAGTAAGTGTCCACTGTAACTGAGCTTACAGAAAACAAAACAAAGAAATAAAGGCCTGTTCTCAAAAAGCATTATGCCAGAAGGAATACAATATGTGCCCAAGTAAGTAGATATAAACAAAATAACTTCAAGAGGGATTGAATGTTAATAACAAATACAGGAAGAAAGATCAAGAAAAACCTTTGTAGAAGGAAGCAGCACCTGAAATGTGCATTTAGGAAATGCATTCTAGGTATAATGGACCAATAATGCAAAGGTATATAGGTGGGAGATGGAATGTCACACACATATACCCACTAATAGTAGTATGACTAGAATAGTAGAAGTAACAATAATAATAGTAAAGTAATAATGATAGTAATATTTTGATAATGCCTACTATGTGCCACATATTGTGCAATGAAGAATGCATGAAGGAGATAACCTGAACTAAGATTGAAAAATATTAGATGGGAGTCAGATGGTAAAGCATTTTAAAAGCTACAGAGAGGCTTTTGAGGCAATCAAGTTAGAAGATGAGAGTGAATTATTATATTTGTGTTTTAGAAATATCAATTGGGGTGGGCAGCTAGGTGGTGCAGTGGATAGGGCACTAACCCTGAAGTCAGGAGGACCTGAGTTCAAATTTGATCTCAGATACTTAACATTCCCTAGCTGTGTGACCCTGGGCAAATCACTTAATCTCAATTGCCTCAGAAGAAAGCAAACAAACAAACAAACAAAAAAGAAAGAAAGAAATATCAATTGGCTAGAGGTGTGAAGGATGGATTGAATTGGGAAGAGGTTGGAGTCAAGGAGAACAGTTTATAAAACCATTCTAATAGTCCAAACATGCTAAGAACCACAAGAGGGTAGTTTTAGATTATGTACATAATTAATTTATTGGAGAAATCTATCAAAAAAATCACAGAATATTAGAGTTAGAACTGAATTTAGAAGCCATCTAATCTAACTCACCCACTTTCAGATGAAGTAACTGAATTCTAAAGAGGGAAGATGACTTACTCAAGTTCAGAGGAAATAGGTAAGAACATAGCCTCCATGTCTCTCAGATCAATGGCTTTCTTCTTTACCACCACATCTCCTTCTTGGGGTCCTTCTTAATGAATTTTTAGGTGGCTCATGCTACCATTTTCAAGACTTCACAGAGGGGCACATACTTCTGATTGTTATATGAGTGAATTATCTATAACATTGGAGCACAGCCTGTTTTCTAATATACACTGCTTGCCACTTTCTTAGAGAGCCTCTTTCATTAAGTCCCTAATATTTATTTTTATTAAGTCCCTAACATTTTTCACTTGAATCATTCCTTCATTTTCCCCTCAGGGTTTGCTTTTGTTTTCTAGTTCTTTGTTTCTCTATACTTGATTTTCATATTGTGTGAAGTACTCACTTCATTAAGTTGCTTTTGCTATTTTTCTCCCATATCTCTTTATCTCCCTCCTACTTATAATTTTCCAGTTTTATTTTCCCTTAGCATTCTACTTTATTTTCTTGCTCCTTTATATTTTTAGTTGTTAGCCTACCTTCTATACTCTGTCTTCCCTCCTGCTGGTTCCTTTCCTTGTGTTCTGCCATAGCCTCTTCAATTTTAAGTAAATTCTCCCCCACCCTGTATCCTGCTTTTTTCATTTGCCTTTTTGATTTTTTTCAGGGTGCATTTATCTTCCCTATTTCACTCTCAATAGATCCTGTACCATTTTTTTCACCTTCTTTCCACTCCCCGCCCCTCAGGTTTAAACATGGTTCTGTATAAAATGAAGACACTGGAGAATGCCTTCATTGTTATCTCCTTGCTTTTATGCTAAAGAATAATAAGCACAAAATAATAATAATGAAAATAAAAGGACTACAATAAATGACATAGATCAGAAGATCTCAAGCCTGAATTTTATGTAAGATAACTTGTTTTTCATTTAGTCTTCAGACAATAGTTACATATTGGGCATGTATATCTGGAAGGTAGCTAACAATAAACTATTTGTTCCAACTGAGAGAATAGCTTTCCTCTGAGATGGCCTTCCTATAGTCTTCCACTGCTTCAGATTTACATCTAATCAAACAAAATAATATCATAATTTCCTACATATCTATTTTATGACAAAAAGTAAATAGCAATGCTTTGGGGTACTGAATAACTGACTCAAGGTCAGCTTCTTATTCACTGCTAAGAGTGTCTGAAATTCAACAAAGCTCTATATTAGTAAAGATATGTCTTTCAAAAAGAATCTAGGAGAGAGCATCTGACCCTATATCTCTGTGGTCATGTGATAATAGCTCCCATAGCCACCCACTCACACCCACATACATTTGCTGTATCTTCTCAACATCATTTTCAATATTAGTGATGGAAAAGATAGAAGGTATTAAAACTTTCTCAATACCCACCTAAAAATGTCATTTAACCTTGGAGATCAAGGTTGACTTCCTAAGACAGAGATCACTAGTGTGATCTCCAAGATCCTTTCAGGGGATTTATAAAGTCAAAACTATTTTCATAATAATGTTAAGACATTTTAATTTCTAACAGTAAATATTGATAGATATAGTTCATAAAAGCCTTTTGTGTATTCTTAACACTTTTTACAGATAATAATAATTGTAATAGTTGACATTTATATAGTGCTTGCTACATTCAAGGCACTGTGCTAAGCACACCATCTCTTTTAATACTCAAAGCAACCCTAAGAAGGATTTCTATCCCAATTTTCTATCCCACTTTACAATTATTTCCTCATGTATAAAATGGAGATAGTGAGACTATTTCCATTTTACACATGAGGAAATAATTGTAAAGTGGGAGTCGTGGGTCCATAAAATTTAAACTATTACCCTAAGAAATCCGTTTGCTAGTCATTTTAGTGATAGACTTTTTAAAAATCATCACACAATTATAGTCTACAAATATGTCAGACATATTCTCCTTTAGTGCTTGAAATGATACTTGTACTGAGAGGAAAATGTTTTTACTTTTTAAAACTTATTTTTAATACACATTGCTTTATGAATCATGTTGTCAGAGAAAAAAATCAAAGCTGAATGGAAAAGTCATGGGAGAGGTAAAAAAAAGGCAACAGAAAAAAGAAGTGAACATAGCATGTGTTGATTTACATTCAGTCTCCATAGTTCTTTTTCTGGATGTAGAAGGCATTTTCTGTCCAAAATCTATATGGATTGCTTTGAATCACTGAACTATTGAGAAGAACCAAGTCTTTCATAGTTGACCATCACATATTCTTAGTGTTATTGTGCACAAAGTATTCTTGCTTTTGCTTGTTTTTCTCACCATCAGTTTGTGTAAATCTTTCCAGACCTTTCTAAAATCAGCTTATTCATCATTTTTATAGAACAATAAATTATTTTCATAAAGCACAACTTGTTCAGATATTCCCCAACTAATGGGCATTTACTCGTTTTCCAATTCTTTGCTACCACAAAAAGAACAACTATAAACATTTTTGCACATGTGGGTCCTTTTCCTTCCTTTATGGTTTCCTTAGGATATAGGCCCAGTAATAGCACTGCTGGGTCAAAGGATATGCACAGTTTTATAGCCCTTTGGTCATAGTTCTAGATTGCTCTCCAGAATGGTTGCATCATTTCATAACTCCACCAACAATGCATTAGTGTACCCGTTTTCCCATATCCCCTCCAACATTTATCATTATCTTTTCCTATCATCTTAGCCAATCTGAAAGGTGTTAATTGGTAAGTCAAAGTTGTTTTAATGTGTATTTCTCTAATCAATAGTGATTTAGAGCATTTTTTCATATTACTATAAATGGCTTTAATTTTGTCATTTAAAAATTGTCTGTTCATATCCCTTGACCATTTATCAATTGGGGAATGACTTGTATTCTTATAAATTTGACACAGTTTTTCATATATTGTAGAAATGAGACTTTTATCAGAAATACTGCCTGTAATGATTTTTCCCTGCTTTGTGCTTCCTTTTTAATCTTGTTTCTGTTGGTATAATTTGGGCATAAACTTTTAATTTACTGTAGTTAAAGTTATCCATTTTTCCTTTCATACTGTTCTCTTGTTCTTCTTTGGTTACAAATTCCTTCCTCCTCCAAAAATCTGATAGGTAAATTATCCCTTGTTCTAATTTGTTTATGATATCATCCTTTATACCCAAATCATGTACTCATTTTGACCTTATTTTGTTATAGGATGTAAGATATAGGTGAATGCTGAGTTTCTGACATATTATTTTCCAGTTTCCCCAGAAATTTTTGTCAAATATTGAGTAGTTATTTCAGAAGCTGGAGTTTGGGAGAGTTATAAAATACTAGATTACTATAAGTCTTGATAATTGTGTCATATATATTTAATCCATACCACTTATCCACTACTCTATTTCTTAGTCAGTACCATATTTTTTATTAAAGCTTTTTATTTACAAAACATATGCATGAGTAATTTTTCAACATTGACCCTTGCATAACCGTCTGTTCCCAATTTTCCCCTCCTTCCCCCCACTCCTCCCCTAGATGGCAGGTAGTCAATACATGTCAAATATAGTAAAATATATATTAAATCCAATATGTATATATATTTATACAGTTATCTGCTGCACAAGAAAAATCTGATCAAGAAGAAAAAAAACTGATAAAACAAAATGCAAGCAAACAAAAACAGAAAGAGTGAAAATGTTATGTTGTGGTCCACATTCAGTTCTCACAGTGCTCTCTCTGGGTGTAGATGGCTCTCTTCATCACTGAACAATTGTAGATGGTCTGAATTGTTGAAGAGAGCTATGTCCATCAGAATTGATCATCATATAGTCTTCTTGTTGCCGTGTATAATTTCTGCTCAATTCCACTTAGCATCAGTTCATGTAAGTCTCTCCAGGCCTCTCTAAAATCATACTGCTGGTTGTTTCTTACAGAACAATAATATTCCATAACATTGATATACCATAATTTATTCAGCCATTCTCCAATTGATGGGCATCCATTTGGTTTCCAGTTTCTTGCCACTACAAAAAAGGCTGCCACAAACATTTTTGTACATGTGGGTCTCTTTCCCTCCTTTATGATCTCTTTGGGATATAAGCCCAGTAGAAACACTGCTGAGTCAAAGGGTATACCATATGGTTTTGATGACTGCTGCTTTATAATATAATTTTAGGTTTGATACTGCTAAGCCACCTCCTTTGTATTTTTTTCATTAATTCCTTTGATAATTTTGACCTTTTGTTCATCCAGATGAATTTTGTTATTATTATTTTTCTAGCTCTGTAAAATAATTTTTGGCACTTTGGTATGCCACTGAACAAGTAGACAAATTTAGGCAGAATTCACATTTTTATTATATTATCTCAACCTACTCATAAGCAATTGATATTTTTCCAGTTGTTTAGATCAGATCTTATTTGTGTGAAAAATGTTTTGTAACTGTCTTCATACAGTTCTTGGATTTGTCTTGGCAATTACTATCTGTACATATATTTTGAAAATAAAAAGCTATTATTAAAAAAAGAGACATGTACATATATGATATATACATAATATGTGCATAATGAATATGAAGCAATTTGGGAATTGGCAGTTAGGGAGATCAAAACAAGTTTCATATATAAGGTAGTAATTAAACTGAGTCTTGAAGGAGATTTGGGATTCCAAGAGGTAGAGATGAGTTAGTGATTTCTGAAATGAGGACAGCCAATGGCAAGTCACAGAAAGGAAATGATAGCTTATAAGTTGAGAACAGCAAGTTGATTAATGTGATTGGATGACAAAATGCATAGAAAGGAATATGTAAGAATGATGGAAAGATTGGAAGGGACTAAGTTGTGAACAAATTTAAGTATCAAGCAATGGAGTTTACAGTTGCTTCTAGAGATGATAGATAGATACTCAAGTGAATTGACTAGGTAATGTCATAGATCCCTATTTCAGGAAAATTATCATGGCACCTGTGTGCAGGATTGATTGGAGTAGTGCTTGAGATAGGAAGTCCAAGCCAGACATGATTATAATTGTCCAAGCAAGAAGTGATGTAAGTCTGAACTAGTGTAAGAGGTGTGTGTAGAAAGGAGGAGAAATATCTGAGATATGCTATGGAAACCAAAATAACAAGATTTGCTAATTCCTTAGATATATGAATAAGGAGTTGAAGATGAAGTCATGGTTGAAAACCTGAGCAGGAACTGAACAGATTCTTAACAGTTATAGGGAAGTTCTGAAGAACAGGGTATGTGTCCTTGGAGAAATAACAATCTATCTGAACCTAAGTTCCTCAGGTATAAAGTGACAATAATAAATAACACTGTTATGAATATTAAATTATTTGATATATTAAATAGTATCTATCTATATGTTTATATGTTATATATATTTAAATTGTTTTGGGGAATTAGGAATCTGACAAGGTGATAACCTATCTCACTGGCAATTCAAATTCAAAATGTCCTAAATTAAATTCCATTAATCTTTCAATTCAGGTTTAAAATTCTAGAAATCATCTCTGACCTCTCTCTTCCTCATGTACATCCAATCAGCTACCGAGTCTTTTGAGCTTACCTTGGAATCTCTTATAGTTGTTCCCAACATTCCCTCCCTATGGCTCTCAGTATGTCTGCCAAGGACTACAGTAGTCTATTTCTCAATAGTTATATATATATATATATATATATATATATATATACATATATATATGTATATATATGCATGCATATAGAAAATTATTTATTTTGAAAATCCTAAAGTCCTGTGTCAGCTATAATGATGAAAATATACTGCTTTAAAGTCTATGAATAACTTTCTTTACTATATCCTTATAAAGTAGGAAATGCACATATATCAAATGAAAATACTGTACATATGAGAAAACGGATATTCATAGACTTGACCCAAACCACAAAGAAAGGTTCATGACATGATTCTGATTTCTTGCCTCCAAATCTAGTGTTCTTTTACAATGCAAAATTATATTGTTTCTTTTACAAAGATCTATTTTACCCTTATATAACAAAGAAGTGACCCATAAATATATAAATGAATAATTAGCAGATTCATCAAGCTAACTAACTAAAGCCATTGAAGTCATCATATGACCATGTGTTGTATTTTACAGGGTAAAATGTAATAGGAATTATGATATTATGTCATATATAAATTCAAAATTATAGATTGATCAAGAACGTAGTCTCCTCTTGAATTTCTTTGAATCTCTAGTTTTCTTAAGAGTATAGTTCAGAAGGGGCAATTAGGTGGGGCAGTAGATAGAGCACCAGTCCTGAAAGTCAGAAAGACCTAAGTTCAAATCTGATCTCAGACATTTAACACTTCCTAGATGTGTGACCCTGGGCAAGTCACTTAACCCCAATTGCCTCAGGGAAAAAAAAGTATAGCTCAGAAGCTTCTTCTTATTAGCAGCCTTCAGTTATTAGCATTTGTGACCTAGTGACGCTATTATTATTATCTCAAATCTATCTGATATGTGCTTACCTGTGTATATATTGTGACCTTCTCATAGAAAGCAAACTTTGTCATAGCAGACTGTTTCTTTCTTCCTTCCTTTCTTCCTCTCTCCCTTCTTAGCTCCCTCTCTCCATCTCTCTGTTTCTCTCTGTCCCTCTCTGTCTCTGTTTCAGTCTCTGTCTTTCTCTGTTTTTGTCTCTCTCTTTCTGTCTCTCTATCTCCCCTCCTTCCTTTCTTTCTTTTTCTTTTTTGCTTCTTCCTCCTCCTCCTCCTCTTCCTTCTTCTCCTCACCTCCTGCCTGCTCCTATTTTTTCTTTCCATTTTCTTTTTGTCTTTATATGTCATTTAATTAGTGTTGTGTCTTGCATATAATAGATTAATAAATGTTTGTTATATTGTTGTATATGTAATATGCTAAACAATTAAATTGTACTAAATTAAAATTGTACTTAGACGATGAAGCAGAAGGAGAAGACAAGGTGAATCTGTGATTTCCCATTTTAAAATACTAGATTAATATAGTTCACATAAGTCAAAGAAGGAGAATTTAAAAAAAAAACTAGGTAAGCACGGTCATCATTGTCATCTTTCAAAAATGCAACTTCAGTAGATAAAGATAAAAATGAGACAGGGGCTTGAGAATGAAATGAAAGGTGAGCCAGATATTTTAAATATACTGAGAAAATATGATTTTTATTTCAGCTAATTATACAGATCTGCTCCACCTTGTGGACATTCTTAGAAGAATTTCAGTGTCAGAATTTTATATTAAAGTTAGAAAATATCTCAGAACTGATTTACATATGTTTTTCACTAAGTTTTAACCTGAAAACATGATCCCTGTTGTGTATCTGGTTCTCAAGCAACCTTACCAAAAAGAAATAGAATAAGAATGTATGATTGTTGAGCTCTTCAATGAGATTTTACAGGCACAGTATAGGTCAAAACATTGTTTCCTTACCATTTGCACACTTTACCAGCATCTTTTGAAAATGCTCAGAATTGCAATTCCCTAATTCTCCTTGTACCCATGAATCTGACACATTATCAGCTTCTGCCACTCAGCCACTAATCTGTTACTTTAAGTCCACAGCTGAGAAGTCCCTTAAAAGAACCAATTGTTTTTAAGGCAAATTAATATTATTAAGATGGTAAAGGAAGTTATCTGGAAAAATCAAAATAACCATGTGTTTTGCCATTAGGAATTTTCAAAACTAAAAACAATTTTGGGGTTTTTTTTATTGTTGTTGTTTGGTTGGATTCTCTTTATAATTCTTTTTATATTCAGTCTTTTAAAGGAACCTTAAAGTCCAACCTCATCTATTTTATAGATGAGGTATCTAAGGCCCTGGAAGTTTAGAAGCTGAAACTCAGAATTAAAGAAGAGTGAGACCTTTGAGGTCAATTGGGTATTTCAATGTAATATTTTTTTTCTTCATTGTCACAAATTAGGAGTACCCAAGTTCAAGTCCTAACCCTGGTATATTGTAGTATTTGATCTTGGGTAAGTCACTTTTTTGACATACCAGATAACTCTTTTAAGACTCAGAATTTTTTATTTCCATTAGTGGAGACAGTGTACACCTCAGGAGAGGAAAGGAGGGAGGAAGGAAGGAAGGAAGGAAGGAAGGAAGGAAGGAAGGAAGGAAGGAAAAAAAGAAAGGAGAGAGAAATGGATGGAGGAAGAAAGGAAGGAAGGGAAAAAGGAAGGAGGGAGAAAGGGATGGAGGAAGAAAGGCAGAGAGAGAGACAGCACAAACTAATTTTAAATTTTCAAGGCATAATTACCAGAAATGATTTATATATCATTGTTGGTCTCATTCTACTTTAAAGCTCCCTTTCCCTGTAATTTCACTTAACCCATTTTTTCCCTAAATGTTTATGAGAAACTCTGGTAAATCTATTGATTTGTAAACAGTTTTTAAAAATTGAAAAAGCTGATCTAAAATAGTAAGAATATGTCAAATTCAAGTCCATGATATGTTTTATAGTTCTTAGAAAAAGGTATTTTTTTTAAAAATTTTTATGCTTCTAAACATTTAATTCCTGCTTTTTCTAAAGCAGTTATCTGTCTGACATATTCAGAATGGATTAATTTGTGCTTTTTATTTAGGCCCGGATGCATAAAATAAATGAAATTAGAATTATATGAGTAAATAATATTTCAAACCCTCTAGTAGCAGGAAATAGCTTTATAACAAAATTATATAGCAGCTGTTTCTTCTGCCAGAGACCAGAAGGGTAGCATTTTTCCTTTGGCTCCCTCTTCAAGTATTTATTTGGCAAAAAAACTAAGGACACTGAGGAGTATTAGGGTTCATGGGATCATAGATTTAGAACAAGAAGGAACCTTGAAGTCATCCAGTCCAGATCCCTTATTTTATAGATAGGTGACTGTGGCCTGCAGAGCCTTCATAGATAATTTCAAATCTCGTGGATTGTCAGTGGCAAAACTAGGATTCAAACCCAGGTCCTTTGACTCTTTTGATAGAAGTAAAATAAATAAATAAATTTGTAGCTATATTGGGTTTACCTATTCAGATGTGAAATCTCGAACCTTATATGTTTTTTTTTACTGTGATAAGAAAGGCATTTTGTTCTTTTTTGTTTATTTGTTTTAAGCAATTGTTATCATAGATTCTACTTGTTCAAATTGAAAACACTTGACATCAAAGTAGCATCAAAGAGCTATTCCACTTCTAATGCAACTGGCTATATGTCATAGAATCCTACTGTAAATCATAATGTTAACATATTTATTTAGTAACTTACAAAGTATTTTCTAGATCATTCAAGTTGTTTTATACTAAGTTTTATGAAGTGAATGAATCTGGAAGAGTTTAAATAATTTGTCAAAATGGTCATATAATTTCTAATTTCTAAATTTCAGGAGGAGCAATGATATGGCATATAACCACATAATAGGGAAAAAACCTCTAAAGCCTGTATGTAAGACACAAAATGAAATACTTGGATGATCTGTTGATTTGATTATTGAACAAAAAGTACAAGTTTAAATAACTGGATGTGGAAAAGTATTCTACTTTGGTACAAAATAAATGGTTGGAAGGGACATTCATTTTTGAAACTTTTAATGAGAACAGTTAGTCCGCCAAGGGAGTCTCTAGTGAACGTGGTTTATTCCATGGTAGTATTCAGAGAACTTTCAATTTTTTCTGAAATTATCTTGCTTGTCATTTCTTATATCACAATAATAGCCATTCCCCAATTGATGGGCATCTCATGAATTTCCAATTCATTTTTGTTGGTTATTTTATTTTTATTAATTTTTTAAATTACATTTTTTTATTTTCAAAATATATGCATAGATAATTTTGAACATTTATCTTTGAAAACCTTGTGTTCCAAAATTTTCTCCCTCCCTTCTCCCCAGCCCTCTTCTAGACAGCAAGTAATTCAATATGTGAAACGTGTAGTTCTTCTATACATATTTCTATAATTATGCTGTACAAGAAAAATCAAATAAAAAAAAGAAAAATGCAAGCAAACAACAAAAAAGTGAAAATATCATGCTGTGATTCACACTCATTCCCCAGAGTCCTCTCTCTGGATATAGATGTTCTCCATCAGAAGACCACTGGAACTAGCCTGAGTCACCTCACTGTTGAAAAGAGTCACATCCATCAGAATTGAGTATCATATAATCTTGTTATTGCTGTGTAGAATGTTCTCCTAGTTCTACTTACTTCACTTAGCATAAGTTTTATGTCAGTCTCTCTAGACTTCTCTGAAATCATTCTATTGGTCATTTCTTACAAAATAATATTCCATAACATTCATATGCCATAACTTATTCAGCCACTCTCCAACTGATGGACATCCACTCAGTTTCCAGTTTCTTGCCACTACAAAAGGTGCTGCTAAAAACATTTTTGCATATATGGGTACTTTCCCCTTTTTTAATGATCCCTTTGGAATACAGGCCTAGTTAGAGACATTGCTGGATCAAAAGATATGCACAATTTGATAGTTTCAAATTGCTCTCCAGAACAGTGGGATAATTTCACAACTCTACCAACAATGTATTAGTATCCCAGTTTTCCCATATCCCCCCCAACATTCATCATTATCTTTTCCTGTAATCTTAGCCAATCTGAGAGGTGCATAGTGGTACATCAGAGTTCTCTTAATTTGCATTTCTCTGAACAATAATGATTTGGAACATTTTTTTCAGATGGCTAAAAATGGTTTTAATTTCATCTGAAAATTGTCTGTTTATATCCTTTGACCATTTATCAATTGGAGAATGACTTAAATGCTTATAAATTTGAGTCAATTCTCTATATATTTTATAAATGAGGCCTTTATCAGAATCCTTGGTTGTAAAAATTTTTCCCAATTTATTGCTTCCCTTCTAATATTGTATGCATTGGGTTTTTGTACAAAAAAAATACTTTTTAACTTAATATGATCAAAATTATCCATTTTGTATTCCATAATGCACTCTAGTTCTTTGGTCACAAATTCCTTCCTTCTCCATAGATTTGAGGGCTAGACTATCATTTATTCTTCTAATTTGTTTATAACATCACTCTTTATGTCTAAATCATGAACCCATTTTGATCTTATCTTAGTATAGTTTATTAGGTGTGGATCAATGCCTAGTTTCTATCATACTAATTTCCAATTTTCCCAATAATTTGTGTCATAGTGGGTTCTTATTCCAGCAGCTGGGGTCTTTTGGTTTATCAAACACTAGATTACTATAGTTATTGACTGTTCTGACTTGTGAACCTAAACTATTTCACTGAATGACTACTCTATTTCTTAGTACCAAATGGTTTTGATGACTGCTACTTGATAATATAGTTTTAGGGTTGGTACAGCTAGGGAACCTTCATTTGCATTTTTTCCCATCAATTCTCTTTAGATTCTTGACCTTTTATTCTGCCAGATTAACTTATCTCCTGCAATCTGAACTATTATCTTTTTTCAAATTCAATTCCTTTCTTCCTCCCTCCCCTTCCCTGCCCCCCAAACAATAAACAATCAGATATAAGCTATGCATGTGAAGTTATGTAAAACATTTCCTATTAGTTATTCCGTATAAGGCTCTAATAATGAAAAAGGAAGGAAGGAAGGAAGGAAGGAAGGAAGGAAGGAAGGAAGGAAGGAAGGAAGGAAGGAAGGAAGGAAGGAAGGAAGGAAGGAAGGAAGGGAGAAAATAAGAAAGAGAAAGAGAAAGAAAGAAAGAAAGAAAGAAAGAAAGAAAGAAAGAAAGAAAGAAAGAAAGAAAGAAAGAAAGAAAGGAAGGAAGGAAGGAAGAAAGGAAGGAAGGAAGAAAGAAAGAAAGAAAGAAAGAACCAGAGGAAGGAAGGAAGGAAGGAAGGAAG
>JAJPUD010002384.1:138360-152494 GCA_023553655.1 Myrmecobius fasciatus | reverse complement strand
GAAGGAAGGAAGGAAGGAAGGAAGGAAGGAAGGAAGGAAGGAAGGAAGGAAGGAAGGGAGGGAGGGAGAAAGAAAGAGAGAAAGAATGAAAGGAAGGAAGGAAGGAAGGAGGGAAGGAAGAAAGGAAGGAAGGAAGGGAGGGAGGGAGGAAGGAAGGAAGGAAGGAAGGAAGGAAGAAAAAGGAAGGAAGGATTCAAGGAATAGAAGAAAGAAGGGAGGGAGGGAGGAAGAAGGAAGGAAAAAAGTGAGGGAGGGAAGAAGGAAGGAAGGAAAAAAGGGAGGGAGGGAGGAAGGAAGGAATAAAAGAAAAAAGTGAAAAATAGCAATCTTTAGTCTGTTTTCAAACAATATTAGTTGTTTCCTTAAAGGTAGATATTATGCTTCACCATTAATCTTTTGGAAATGTCTTGGATCATTATATTGTTGAGAATAGCTAAATCACCTACAATTCTTCCTTGAGCAATATTACTGTTATTGCCTGCAATGTTTTGCTGATTCTGCTCACTGCACTATGTACCAGTTCATGTAAGTCTCAATGTTTTTTTTTTTTCTGAAATCATCTGGCCTGTCATTTTTTATAGCACAATAATATTCCATTATAATGATGGACTACCATCTTGTTTAGCCATACCCCAATTGATGAGCATCCCACAGATTTCCAATTCTTAGGCAGTGCAAGAAGAGGTGTTATAATTATTTTTGAACAAATAGCTCCTTTTCACTTTTTTGGATGCTGGACTATGTATTGCAATAGCTTCTTAATTGTTCTTCCCACAATCTTTACAAAGCCCAGATCTGACTGTTGCAATAATCCAGTCTGGAGTTGATGGCATATATACAATTAGATGGAATTAATTTGTGTAACTGATTGCACTAACCAGAGACCAATGAAATTACTTCATTACCTTCTTATAATAAAAACATATAAACACATGTACTCTTAGATTTAATGAAATTATACATGCAAACTGTTTTGTAAGCCTTATAGGTACAATATAAACATTATCTATAATTATTATTATTTAAGTAATGATTTTTCCTAGTTCTTTTATAGTATTTCAAGATCAATTGTAATATTATAGCATGCTATACTTAGAATTAACAGGCTTAGGTTTTATTTTATTTTCCTCTGCTACTTGAATAGAGTTATTTTTTTCTTTTGAGGACCCATCATGTATGTAAATTAATGTTACTTTTTTCTTGGGAATGAACTGAAATTTTTGAAGCTGGAGTTTCCTCAGTTACAAAATGAGAAACTTGTTCGGTAGGATGTAAAGTCCTTTCCACTTCATATTAATGAATCTATGATCTGATGATTTAGGTTGAGAAATGAGAAATGACAGTTGGCACATTGTTATTTTTTTATAGATGACTACTGTTCTACATTAGAATTTTAAATGCAGACAAGGTTATTGGCATAAAAAAATCTCATGATAATTTTCAAGCAATATTCCAGTTTTTTTTTTTTTAAATGATGATATTACATGTAAATTCCATCACTAGGAAACTCTTTCTTCCTTGTTTTCCTCATTTCTGACCATAGGAAGTCCACTTATATTGTTTGTTCATAATTTTCAGTTTGCCTTCTATTATTTTGCTTCCAATTCCTTCAATATAGAGGGACTATATTTATTTTAAACTCTGTGCCTACCACTTAACTGGACACCTTGCCTTTCTTTCTGCCATGAAACTCAATCCTCCTCTTTGTGTTGTCTCTGTAATAGGAAGCACATGTCATGAGCCAAGGTCTTTCTTGCTTTCATAGTTGTATCTCCAGTACTTTGTGCAATGTTTGGCACATAGTAAATTTTAATAAGTGCTTTCCAATCCATCACATACAATAAATAAATTGTTAAAACCATGAAATATCCCATTGCATAGTATTTATGCTACAATTATTTTGGGGGGAAGACAAAAGTAGAAAGTTTAAAAAAGTATTATACTTATAATTGTGACATACTGCATAAATACATGTACATATACAAATATTATAGTTACTTTAATTCTTTAAATATTAAGTACCAGTAGGCAATATTCATTTATTGTGTACTTATGTGTCAGGAACTTAGAAACCAAGCTGACTTTAAAGCCTGCTCTGAAACTGTAAATTGTGTAATCTTGAGGAAATGAGTTAATCTCTTTAAGCATCATTTTCTTCATCTATAAAATTAGGAAATTGAACTATGAGATGATAAGGTCCAGTCTAGATATAAGTATATGATTCCACAATTTTGACTTCAAATCTAGTGCTTTTTCCACAATACAGTGTTAACTTTTAAGGCTGTCAATGGTCCAGAAATTCTGATTGCCTGAATTCTCCTCTATCAAAGTTAACTCAAGAAAGAATTTCGGCAATCAATCCATTTGTTTAGAATTATATCTTTATTTCTCTTTCATGCTGCATTGTACTCATTAGAATTTTCCAAGACATATTTTTGTTTATCAGTTTTATAACTCATTTAGACAAATGTGAATCAGAAAAGATCCATTTTGATTACCTTTAAAGAAAATGTTTTCTAAAGATTTTCATGGAATCTGAAAAGATCAATAGATACTTAGTTGAAAGTGACTTGAGAAGAAATAGGAATAAAGTGTGTTTGTTCAGTTTCTACAAAGCAAATTGGGTAACACCATATTCCTTTTAAGAATATAGCCTGTGGTCATGAAGCTACATTTAAAGAATAAATGTTCCATTCCTAAAACATTTTTTAAAAACTGTAATTATATAGTTTTACTTCTTTGAGAGAAGGTAAACTTTTGTAAAATAAATTGTAAAACTGAACAAATATTTCCAACCTTTCCTGAGAATGAAAACTTAATTGGTACAGCATATGTAGTATCTATTGTGAATTCTTTATTCTATTCCATATTTTAATTGATTTTTCTTTTTACACCTGCTGATAAGCAAGCAAATTCCAATCTGAAGGATGCATTAAGAAATAATCAGATATGAATTGATGCTATCTTATAAAATATCTTAAATTTATATGGTAAAAACAAAATGAGACCAAGAAAAAAAAAGCCTTCCATGCCAGATGAATACCATATTTTGCAAGCCTATTCTTTCTTTTACAATTCCAAATGATTGTTTAGTTGTCTTTTTTAAAGCAATAATTTGAACTTTTAAAACACCAAAGATAGGCTCTATGTGATACTATCTTTTTCAATGAAAAAAGGAAATTTTTATTAAAAAGTTTATTATGTATCAAGAACTTTGCTTAGGGACAAATATTTTCACATTTGATCTTTACAATAACCGTGGTGGGTAGGTGCTACATTGGTGAACAGTAAATATGTAAGAGATATTTTTTTTACATTGAGGAATTTATTTAGCTGTTAAGCTAAAAGTTTGTTTTATAGACTTGGTTTTAATATAAAAATATGAATCTTCAGTTTAAAGCATCCAAGATTTCAGTAACCTCTTATTATATCTCCCAAAGTATCTTAAGGCATAACATTTAAAATGTTCCATGGCTAAATTATTTCATTACCTATCCACAAGCAAAAAGGCTTTATAGAGTTAGGTAGGGTCTTTCATGGATTCCAGATGTTTCTGTTTCTTGCCCAGCCTATCCTCAGAGTTTTTCAGGTTGGCAGGATCAGCCAGAGTTTATCTTTCACTGGAATCATTTAACAGAGCCATAGGTCTCTTCAAACCAGGAGGAAGCACCAGCAAGAGGAATTAGGCAGAGGTGGGTTTTATAACTTCCAAAATTATTTTTTACTTTTTGGCTATGAAGCACTATTTTATATGAATTTAACACAAATTTAATAAAGCTTTTTAAATTTAAAGTTTGGAAGTAACTTAGCCTGGCATCATCTGTACAATTGTAATTCAGGATTGGGTGTGGTGTGGTGGAGAATTGGGAAGGAGATAGATTTCTAAACAAACCAATATTTCTAGTGGGTGACAGAAATGCAGAGGAAATGTTTATATCCCTCTCAAATGAATAATTTTCAAATTTTTGTCATATACATTTACACATATACATATTATTCTAATAGCAAATCAGTTTTATACATTAATTTGTATGTCAGCAGGTATACTGCTTAAGGATACATTGTTAGATTTTAATTTACCTTATTAAATACATTTAAAGTAATAAAACTTAATGTCTTTAGAAATATTCAGTCCACCAATCCAAATAAACTTCCTGTCCCCTTTCCCAGAATTATTTTCATTTTATTGTATTGTCAGATTTTTATTTTATTGTACTGCCAGTGGTTGTGGTAGGAATCAGAATTCAGACATAGGATGATAGGCCCATTGATTTTTAACAATAAATCAAATCAGTATCATCTTTATTAAATTTTGCTGCTATTTTCAGGTCCATTGAAAAGAAAAATCATTTTGAAAAGTTTTTTTTTATTTAGACAAACTTTGAATAATCATTCTATTGCTTAAAAAGTGTGATTCACTAAGTAAAAAATCTGTTAAAAGATCGATTGATTTCTTTAGTGACTGCCAAATGAGATAATTGGGGCAGAGCAACAATCATTCAAATTAAACAAAATGTTTTGTTTTTTTTATTTTTTTCACCCTTCCTTTTATTTTGTACCTGTGTTATTAGAACAAATCCTTTTAATTATAGTCTCTCTGGTTAGTATCAGCTTAAAACCTTTTCCTAATAACCATGTGTATTGAAGCATTTTCCAATGTCTTCCGTCCTTCAGGGGAGCTGCTTGGCATTCCTCCTGTCTCACTTTTTAGTTACTTTCCTACTTAGGTATTCCACACATTGCTTCACCAGCATACAGCATTCTCGCCTGCCAGACCTGCTTGATTGTATATTCTGTTCAAGCAAAGACCTTCACTCCACTTCACCAATAGCAATATTTTTCATTATGCTTTAACTCAGTATGCAGCCGAAGGCATTGAGGGTAAAAAAATGACTGAAGATCACCACACATCCACTCACAAAAGAGTGGACAACAATTACCCAATAAGGAGATATACCTCTGGATCATAAGAGTCCAAAATCCATTCTAAACTATGAAATTAAAATACTGGAGAAATAAAATAAAATATTTAATAAGAATCATGTTATGCTTTGATGGTACATTACCAATCACAGATATCTTCACTTATATTGATATACACAAGTTCAATAGGGAAGAGTTGCACAGATTCACTTATACATAGCTAGAAGGTACTTTAGAGATCATTTAGCCCCAATATCCTTCTCTCTCCCATTCCCATTTTTCCAACAGTGAAACTAAAGCTCAGGAGAATGAGATGACTCATTCAAGTTATTCAGTGACAAAGCTGGAATTCAAACCCACACCACATTTTTGTGGTTGTTGATGTGATGTTGAAGATTTGTCCTAAGGTGTGGGAGTTAGAGAGTATTGCTGATAGCAATTCTTTCTGTAGGAGAATAAAATAAGTCATAGCACCATTTTGGTAAAAATATTTTGGCTTTTTCTCTCCCACTCTCTCTACAGGGAAAGGAAGGAAATAAGCAATTATTAAACACCTATACTATGTGCCAACCACAATTATTTTCTTTGATCCTCATGACAATCTTAGGAGGAGGTGCTATAATTTTCCCAATTTTTATAGTTGAGGAAACTCAGGCGGACAAAGGTTAAGTGTCTTGTCCATGGGGTCATATTAGCAATAAATATCAACTAGTAGGTTTTCCTGACTCAAGTGAGCCAGTCACTATCTAGTGACTGGCTCACAATGATAAGGCATGTGTGTGTGTGATGTAAGAGTTGTATGATTCTTGTTCTACAGACAAATACCTTAAATTAAAGAACTGCTCAAAACCAATTATTTCAACTGTGTCCTTCTACTGGAAGATTTGTGATAATTTTTTTTGCCTTAATGCCACCTCTTATTAAATGATATGGCTTAATTTAGATCCATACAGGAAATTTAACAAACAAATGTTAATGTTATTACCTTTCAAAAAATGGGGATACCTTGAATAACCCTCTCAAAAGGCTTTAATATCCCCCAAATGAAAGTTTTAAAGTACCAATTCAGAAATTGTAGCTTATTTATCACTTTTCTGATATACAAATCTCCTAAATCTCTAAAGAGCTTTTATTGACTGATATCAGAAACCTATAAGGCTCCTTCCACCATTCATAACACTGCTCATAATATAACTCATAACACTCATTACTATAAAGCAATATTGTAAATTACCAGAAAGGCTCTATTTCTGAAGATGACATATATATTCTTAAGAATTAATTATTCATGTTTTCCAAGGGTAAAATGGAAAATGTAATGGAGATGAAATTTCTTGTTGTTTAGTTTTGTCCTACTCTTTGTGACCCTATTTGTGCTTTTCTTGGTAAAGATGCTAGAATGGCTTGTCATTTTCTTCCAAAGCTTATTTTACAGATGAGGAATCTGAGACAAATAAGATTAAGTGACTTGCCCAAGGTCACAGAGCTAGAAATTTCTAAAGTCAAATCTGAACTCATGTCTTCATATCTGAAGGCTATATCCACTATACCATCTTGTGGGAAATGAAGGAGGAGTTAAGCTGTGTGTGTGTGTATGTGTGTGTCTGTGTGTGTATTTTAATTTGTTTTTAATAGATGTGAATACTGTTCAACTAGACACAACTTTAGTAGGGGAAAAGGATTTCAATAGAGAAATTGACTATTTCCTTATCACTCAAGAATATATGAGTCACAGGTCTCCTGGCAGGTTTACTTGTGTGGAGATGAATGGAATAGCCCTCTCAAAAGGCTTTAATATTCTCCAAATGAAACTTTTAAAATACCAATTCAGAAACTGCAGTTTGTTTGTTATTTTCCTAGTCTTTTGGCATTTAACATGATTCTATGGTTCTCATATGTAAAATGGGAAGGAACTCCAGAGGTCATTTATTTTATCCTCTTTATTTTGGAGATAAGATAGCTGGACCTCAAAGAGATTAAGTAGCTGGCCAAGATGGTCAGTGGGACAGCCAGGATTTGAATTTAGGCATTTGAATTCAAAGTTGTTTCCATTTTATCACTATTGGAAGCCATCATGACAGATGTTGGATGAAGTTGATTAAAGGCATAAATCAAAGGAGGAGAATCATGTTCTAGTGAAATGGGTCCTTTGAAATCAGAACAATCCTTTCACCTCTAAAGCTTACTACCTTTATGACCATGGGCAAGTATTTTAATTTCTCTGGGCCTCAGTTTCCTCATCTTTAAAATGAAGGATTTGTTCTAGGTTACCTTTGTAGTTCCCTCCAACTTTAGATCTATGGTCCTATAAAAGTGTTACTTATTAGAGCCAAATTAGTGTTTTTAATTTGAGGGTGTTAAAAAAAATAAAGAATGAAAAAGGAAAAGAGACCATTAGTATTTCACCAAGATAGAGGTACTGGGAAATGGCACAAATGAAAGCACAGAGATGGTAGATGCCCTGTAGGAGCTTGTTATACATATTGTCTTTCATTAGTTTCTAATTTAAAAATAATTATTACAAAGAAAATAAAGTTTATTTTTGCATATGTTTTCAGGTTTTTATGTCCTCTGGATTCTGTGAATTAGAACAAACACAAGCCTCAAACTGTCATAATGTTCATTAAGAAGGAGTTAGAAGAATCCATGGAGACTACTTTTTGTTTGACTTGAGGGTCTTAGTTCTTGCTTTTGTTTTGTTTTGTTTTCCTTGAAAAACTAAGGATAATTCCAGCTTTTTCTCTCTTTACTTTTTCATATCAATTTATATGCATTTTTAATTAAAAAAGAGTTTTCAGAGAATGCTAAGAAAACAAATACTTCAGACATTGATAAATATTGAGGTGTAAAAAGGTTACTTTTCCTGTGGGTCACACCTGAATTTAAAACAAACAAACAAAAAAAGATTCCTGGGCACTTGTGAAAGCACATATTTTTGTGCCACTATAGATCTATACTGGGTAGAAATCAAAGTACCATTTTTTGGATAAAGAAATTCACTAGAGAAATGAAAGATAAGCTCGGGAGGTGTGTGTCCATTTAAGGAAATTTAATTTTAAGCGAGGCCTATTGATTGGATATCATTCTACTATGTCTAAATATATAAATATAAATGTGCCCAGGTGTAAGGATGGCAGTTCATTGATTACCTATAAAATTCTTTGCCCAAATATATTACATGGTGACAACAAATCTCAGTCAAACAATCAAAGCCTTTACATCAAGTGTGAAAAAATATTTGGATGAACTGAAGTGATGCTGATATGAAAATGCTTATATTCGCTAAGGAAATTTGATTATGCCTATAAGTCATCTATAAGCTAAAAGACCAGTTCAAAAGCCAATTTATTTGAGCTTTTGGTCCAGGAGATGGTTTCAATGATCTGGCACTGAAGAGGAAGGACTGAAGATATCCAAAAGCAATACAGAAAAAAAACCTTCAACCCAGCAACAAACAATGAAAGTAGAAAGAGAAAGTAGTGCCAACCTGTGATAGAGTAGGGAAAAACAAAAGAGCGTCATTGGTCCCAGAGGGATTGTAAAGTAGAATATTTGAGTTAATGTCAATATTTGTACTCAATGCCCTCGAGGACTGATGAAAAGTTCCAAGAAAAATCAGTCACTCAACAAGCATTTTCAAGCACATAACTATGTGTATGCAAGATTCATGCAGTATAAATTGGAGGTAGTAACAAAAGGAATATATTAGCATGCAGGAGGTAGGAGAAGGGACAGGAAAGGGTTGTCTTACAAAAAGTGAAGATTTAGCTAAAACTTGAATAATGCCAAAAATTCAGAAAATATAAATGAGGAAGGAGAGAAAAGGTCTTCTTTGTTCTCTGACTTCCTATCCCTATACTTATCTATCAATTTGTTTGTTCAGTCATGTCCAAGTTTTCATTGTCCCATTTGATGTCTTCTTGGTAAAAATACTGCAGTGATTTACCATATCCTTCTCCATTGCATTTTTTTCAGATAAGGGAACTGAGGCAGAGTGACATATTTAGTAAGTGTCAGAGGCGATATGTGAACTCAAGAATATGAGTCTTCCTGGGTCCAAGTCTGGTCCTCTATATATTATAACACCTACATGCCTCTTTTATCTATCAAGAGACCCTATTATATACTATGCGGCTTCTTTACTCAAACATTTCCAGCAAACTGAGTCTCATATCTACCACAAACAGGTCTTGGGTTAATTAGAGAGATATAAAAGTCAATTAGGGCAGAAAACCAAAGTTCTGCATAAATATTCAGAATTTTTCTGAGGGATCTCAGTGATGGTGATTGTCCTCTTGACTTTTCATTCAATACAAACTTCTTAAAGCAACTGAGGTAAAGAACTATAGTAGTGTGTGGATCTGAGATTATTATATTGCTTATAGGCAACTAATGAGATATTCTAAGTAAATATTTAAAAATTCCCAGTCTGGGGCAGCTAGATGGCTCAGTGGATAGAATATCAACCCTGAAGTCAGAGGGACCTGAGTTTTCCTGTGTGACTTTGGTCAAGTCACAACTCCAATTGCCTCATACATATACACATAAAAAATTATACAAAATTAATTATAAGTTCCCCATCAGCTAATCCCAAAGAGATTTTGATAACTTAGCCTAGCCAAACTCCAAACCAAGTTCTTTGGTTTTCAGTCATGGCTATTAATTTCCTTCAACAAAGACAATTGGCTTCCTCCTTCTAAAAAATTTGTGTCCATTTAATCATTAATCATGAATTTTCATTGGTAATAAATGCCTAGTAAATTGAGTAGTAAATTGTAATTACTAGAACTATTAACTTTAAAATAATAAAACTATTTATTTTCATATATTAGACTCTTTAATAATTCACAAGCTCACTATCTTGTGAGTATCAACATGATAAGCTTTAAAAGGAAAGCTCAAATAAGGACATATTGTACAACTGGTTTCACCTGCAAATGTTTTTATTAGAAAAGGCAGGTAACTTGGAAACAGATATAATCAAAAATCCCACTCTACAACTACCAAGCTATCTAGACTGATAGGTTAACACGTAACTAAGCTACCAAGCTGTGAGTGTATATAATGGGACATGATTATTGAACATAGATACTATGAAACATTATGACAAATGCTTTTCTGGGAAAAATGAGGGACTAAATGATGAAATGAGTCACATTGGGAGTATCTGGGTTTCAAAACAGTTTTATGAAGAGATTAAATAATGTCTTTACTTTGAAATACCAGTGTCTTTCTTAGAGACCACCTTTCATTTTTAAAGGTGAAAGAATTATTTTTGTTCTATCAGTCACCCTGAAATGTGCCTATTCAGTTATTGTCTTGGCATTGTAGCTTTTATAAAATAACCACTAGCAATTTGTGTTATTTGGAACCTGAGCTTACCAATTTTTTTCAGAATTAAAGGTTAGTTAGTTATTAAATATTTTCTGTGTTTAATTTTTAGATGGAACAAACAAAATATCATTTTTCTAAAATGAACTATCTTTTTAAGCCTTCATGAAATCTTCAAATATCAATGTAATTTTTTAGAATAAAATCATGATGCCTTCAATAGTAGAAGTGAGATGTGATAAATTTTTACTGTCACAGTAGCTACAAATCAAGTTAATATTTAGTATCCAAACTTTATCGAAAATTTTTTTATTTGTTCCAACCCATTATCCTATCCAGCAAAAGCAACAACAAAACCCTCATTATTCTATGACTTCTATATTTCAAAGCATCTCTGCTTCCTTTTCCTTCCCCAGTGCACCCAAAATGCTTATCCCTCATGGTTTAATTTCCTTATTCTAAACCTTAAGTTGATAAGATTTGGAGATGAAAGGAGTTGGACTCAATGAGATATGAGTTCAAATACTAACTCAGATACTACCTGTAACTCTGAGAAAGTCACTCAACTTATTCATTCATTTTTGGGACAAGGTCATATATTGAGGAACAAATGACTGAGTCCTGTTGTTTTTTCACATCCACATATTTTGGACATGGAAAGATGGTGATGTCACTTTGATTTTCCAAAGCAAATAAAGATCTGTCCTGGGCCATATGCATGAAAATATCAAGCATGGAGAAAAGGCAGATGTGGGGAATGGTGATCTGGAAAAGGTCGAAGAAGAAAGTAGTAAAATGTCTGAAATGAAAAGAGGGACAGGGGAAGAAATAGTCTTCCAATCTCCACTGAGGGTAATATTACTATTGCTGTTTCCTGGATAATTTCAACAACCTTCTTGTTTCAGAGTGAAAAACTAGCATTTAAAAGAAAGACACTCATCTGATATATATGGTCATATAAATGGCAGCAATGAAATGGAACTGAGAGGGAAAATTTAGGGTGACTGCAGGAGGGGAGAGGAATCCCATTATACTTCCCTTTACTATTTGGGGAAACAATTAAAACTAGTAAATTATTTTCACTAGTGAATGATGCTATATTAGATGAACAGAAGACTTAATAAATCTTTTTCTATACCTAATTATTTTGACGAATTACTAGAATGAAAGAATTCTTGTCCAGTTCATTAATTCAATTCTATTAATTTACTTGAATCTATTTGGGGAAGATTTAATAACAAGATATACAGCATATTCATTTCCTACATATTAAAACTTAAATCCTTAAGCTCTTATTTAAAAAATAATATTTGTCAACCTGAAAGAAAATACATAAATGCAAAATCAGGATTTCAGCACTGAAAGAACAAGGACTTTAAAAGTCATAATTTAAAATGCATTCACTTTTAGTACATTTCTAGAGGTGATGTATTCCTGTCAGGAAATTCCTATTTATAGTTAGATAATTTTCTTCCTTTATACTTTGAACAGGATCTATATTAACCTTTAGCAGCTTAATTTCATACCATTCTTTTACCTTTTTCTTATCTTATAATTAACAAAAAAAAGACTAAATACTTTTTATTGTTTTACTATTATCTATTTGTATACATGGTTCATAATTGAGGTGAAAAGTCTGAAGCTCAGATTTAATAGACTTGGAGCAATGTGATTCACTAGGTGGCTAGAGCGTAAAAAGAGTAATTTGAGTCCAAATTCAGCCTCAGACACTAGCTTTGCAACTCTAGCCAAGTCACTTAACCCTGTTTGCCTCAGTTTCCTTATCTGTAAAATGAACTGAAGAAGGAAATGACAAACTATTCCAGTACCTTTGCCAAGAAGGGATCACAAAGAGTCAGATCTGACTTAAGTGACTCAACAACAAAAATTCACTGAAAGTCTAATAATAGGAATTTAGTGCCCTTATAAGTCAAAAATAACAACAATTAGCAATTACATAGCACTTTTTTAAGTTTTAAAGTTTTAAGCACACTTTTGAAATATTTTCTCATTTTATTCTCATAAAAACCTGAGAAATAGTTGATATTATTAGTCCCATTTTCCAGATACAGAAACTGAGGCAGATTGAGTGAGTGGTCTAGGTTACAAATCTACCAATTGTATAAGACCAGACTTGAAATAAATCTGACTGCAGATCCAACACTTTTTCCAGTGTACCACCATGTGAATGACTTATTCAGAATACAATGGAATTATAGAAATCTATCTCAATTTTCCTGTAGGGAAGAAATGGTAAAAATCTAAGCATGGGAACAGTTTAATGATATAACACATAGAGCATTGTTCCTGAAGTCATGAGGACCTGAGTTGAAATTCACCTCAAATTATACTAGATGTGGGATCCCGGGAAGTCATTTAATTCTGATTATCCCCAAAACAAATAAGGAAACAAAAAACAAAACCTAAGAGTTAAGAGACTAAGATATTAACATAAAATATCAAGTTTTGGTTGATCTGCATATTTTCAGTGATTACAAAACAAAAGGCAAAGCAAAGACATTTAATAGAGAGCTTTTTTGGGAATCAGAAAGATCCAGGTAAAGATCCTTTATTAACCAGGTAAGAAAATTCACTTTAGTATTACCCAGATGATTCTCAGAAACTCTCAAATAAGAAGGACAAAAAGGAATTTAAGCATATCTCTAAGTACCAAGTTGATGCAGCACATTTTTTCCCACCCAAAATGCAAAGACAATAAAGCTAGAATGATGGTTTTTGTTTCAGAGTAAATTTATAGTAACATTTTTGAGTCTTACTGGTCTTAAGTGGCGAATTACAGTGATTTCCTTTCTAGGAATTTTCTATAATATTGAAATCACAAGTCTAAATTATGGAAAAACATGATTTGATCCAAAAATACTTAGGTCATTTCAATTTCATGCCTGCTTTCTCCCCTTATGCAGATTGAAGCCCCTATATAAATTTGGTTCATGGTCTCAAAGATTTGCTTGGACAAAAACACCATGACACTATGACCAAACCAGTGATTGGGTTCTTTATATTAAGAAAGCTGAACCAGGAACAACAGATGTACTACTCCAATTGTGGATTTGGAATTTTTTTCCAGCTCTGTGGGAGATAACCAAATCTCATACTTCACTAGCAAAGCCTCTGAAGACTTAGCATAACATTTTTATAGCAGGATAGGGTTTTGAAGTAGAATTTAACAAAAGCGATTCAGGAATAAAACAGAAATACTGGGTAAAGAGTATTGTGGGAGATTTTTTTTTTTTACATGCCAATGGTTTTACTTGACCTGCTGCATTTTGTAAGATAAACTGCTTCAAATTCATCTGCCATTTCTGATCTTTGTGAGAGTTTTTCATTTTTCATTTAGTCAGGAAAGGAAAGTGAAAATGTTATATCCACAATCCATGATTTTTTTTCCAAAGCTAACATTTCTATAATCTAATTCAATGGTTTCCCACTTACTAGTTCCCAGTTACAAAAATCTGGGTTCAAATCCTACCTCTGAAATGTACAAGATCTGTGTAATGCAGTGCAAATTACTTGACTTCTTGGTGTCCCCCAGGGAACTTTGTAAGACCTTAAGTAACAAATGAGCTGGTACTCTGCACACATGGAGGTAGTTTTCTGTAGTTGCTTATGAAATCACAGCTTTGGCCAAAAACAAACACACAAACAAACCCCTCAATACCTACAATTCATGAAATGTATATACTATCATATTTCCATAATTGTGACCAGATTTCATGATTTTCAATGAAAAATTAGTCTATCAGTCAATCAACAAGTACTTATAATTTAGAATTGGGTGTTAAGTGCTACAGTACACTACATACTTATAAACAACATGTGCATAATAAATTTATGCAACAGAAGTATCAAATGAAAATAG
>JAJPUD010002384.1:117230-131264 GCA_023553655.1 Myrmecobius fasciatus | reverse complement strand
TCTCTCTCTCTCTCTCTCTCTCTCTCTCTCTCTCTCTCTCTCTCTCTTCCCCAAGTGCACCTTCTGCTAGCATTCTCTGTTATTGTGTATTGAAAAATCAATAATTTTTTGTTTTCTAAAATATGCTCCAAATATGAAATTTCAAAAATGATTATTTATCTGTGCTTCTCATTTCAAAAGCTATTGCTGTCTATAAAATAGTTATGATAATTCTTACCCTGGAAACTTCAGATTTTTTTTTTTTGTGGAGAAAGCTATATAAACCTTAAAGTCCTATAGGAAAGTTAGGATTTAATTATTATATGTAATTATATAACTACACATACTTATCATATTTCATTTTATTTAATACTACATGTCCTCAAATAATTTACTCCTTTTATATTTTTCTTTTTTAATTTTAGTTTTAAATTATGAAATAAAATAAGCATTTCCATATTTCCATAGAACAATAAAAAAGATGATTGTGCATGAAACCACAAATCTACTGTGCACATTTCCTATAACTTTCAAATATACAACAAAATAATTATGTAAATTTATTTTTTCCTCACTTTTCCCTTCCTCTGCCCCAGAGAAGGCTATCATTAGACAGAAATAGGTATGTAGACATACATACACATACAGTGCATAAAATTATTCTATACATGTTTCTATTTAGCAGCTCTTTCTTGATGCAGATCGTATCCTTCTTCATATGTCTTTTATAGTTAGTTTTAGTACTTATAATAGGCATTTACATTTTATATTTTCTTTCTAAACAATGAAAGGGAAGGAGGCAAATATCTGAATCCGGATTTGATGCCTCCCTTGGCTTCTTAGTTTGCAACCATAGTTACACAGCAGTGAGTGGCAAAGTTAATTGGAATGTAGCTCTCTTAATATTTATTCCTTTTCTTCAACAATCTTTCTGTTCAGAACAAGAGATTATTGGCACTGTTGTTGATCAACAGAGTAAAATTTCTCTGGACCCTTTCTGAAAACTATTCATTTGAATGGCATTCATTCTAATAGCATAGTCCCTGTGCTTTGATTCTCTGATGTTTTCCTTTTTGTTTTTCTTAATAACTACGATACACATGAGTATGTAATGAGATTCAATATCAATAAGTCATAGGAGCTATAGATTGGCATTGAATAGTGAAAGAGTAATAATTCACTTTACTTTTCAGCCTATCAGGTTCTCCCAAAATAATTGGATCATTTTGACCTTTGTTTGGAACACAATATATTTGTGGGTTTTTTTTTTTCCTTTTGACTTTTACCTTTCTCCTTCATATGAATGGTAAGTTTCTCTTATACCAGGAAAAACAAAGGAGGGAAGAGGTGGGTAGCATAAGATACCAAAAATAAGTGATACCATGTAAAAAAAAATTGTGGAAAGACGTATGATTATGCAGTCTTGGAACTGCAGTAGCTTCTGCAAAATAGAGAGTAATAGAAGCAAGGCTGGAAGCCAGCATCTTTTTCAGAATAAACAGAAAGTCCTCCTCAAGCAGACACAATTATTGTTCCTTATTTAGTCTTTGACAGGGGAATAATTAATTGCAGTAAACTTGTAATGTTATTAAAAGCTTAGAGCTGGGTGGGAGGAAGCAAGAAGCATAAATCTTGCCCTTCATCTTTATTACATGTAGATGTCAGACATGCTAAAATAATTTAATATTCTTGTTAATAACAATGCCTAATTAAGTAATCCATTAGGTGTCTGTAAAGTTAATTTAACATGGGGAGGGGTTTAATCCTAATGGAGTGTTGTCGGATTTTGTAAAGAATGCTATAGGTTTTATAGATTTATTAATCAAATAATCCTAAACCATAAACTGGTTTATATATTTTAATTAAAATTGTACTATTTGAAATATGTATTGTTTGAGAATATTTCAATGCTTTTTTTTAAATATCAGTAATTGTCTGTAGATGGGACATTAGATTTGAGTTTCTAAAAGGTAGGGACTGTTTTTTTGTTTTGTTTTGTTTTGTTTTGTTTTTTTGTTCTTTAACTTTTCTTTGTATCCTTAACAGGGTGCTTAACATGGTGCTTAACCCAAAGTAAGATTTGATAAACTTGACGAACTGACAGGGACTTACTTTCTGCTAATATAAATGATTGCCTCAATTATTAAGGGGATTGAAAATTAGACATCTTTAGGCTACACACAATGTTCTGAGTATAGGATAAGATTGATTTTTTTTAAATCAACAATACATTCAGAAGCTTCACATTCAGGAAGCTTACTAGACATCATAATATCTTAGTATTATATACAGCAACCATTTTTAGAAATTGAAACTAGAAATTACTGCAGGTTATTTACTATAAAGTCACTTTGTTTCTCCCTCTTTTAAAAGAAGTGCCATATTTTCTAACTGGCATACAATCTTGAGATATGAGAAATTCTCTTAATCTATAATATGGAAATTAGAATGTCAAGTTGCATTTTTGGTGTTATAAACATAACTGAAGAAGAATTTTCAGATTGAAGATATTCCTTTGGTCCTGATAACATTTGGTCAATATGTTCAAAGAAATATTCAGGACATCTCTCACCATAACAAAGGAAATCTTACTACAATGTAAGTGTATATATGTGTGTGTATGTACATGTATGATTGTGTGTGTGAGATCTATTTTCTTTAAAATAATAAAATAATTTTGTTTTATTGTATATGAACTTCAAATTAAAAATATAGTTAATTTATCTTTTTCCCCTCAATATAGCAGCTACATCACTTTTTTTCTACTAGAACATAGTGGAAAGAACTCTGAACTGACAAATTGAGTCAGGTATTCTAATCCTGTCTTTGGTATGAACTAACTTTGATGAGCCATTAAAGTTTTTTCACCTTCATTCTCTTCGCACATAAAAATCAAGTCCAGTGATTCCTAAAGTCCCTTTCTATGCTAAATCCCAGCATTTCTACATTCCTATTAGGCCTGAATGAGTATCTTGCTGAAAATATATATGCTGAAGTTCTAAACTGGAAAAAATTAGCTTTACAACCCTCTTGTGGAAGGGGACATAGCATCAAAATTAGCACTTCATGTAACTCTTTGAATATTTATCCATTGTTTATTCATAATGGTGGATGAAGTGCAGTTGATTACATTAGAGACAAAGAAAATGAAGAGGCAATATGGGAAGTAACGTTCAGTGGATTTTACTTGGGCAGAATTGGGCTCTAATAAAAATGTCTAGAATTATCTTGCTTGTTTAATATCACTTTTACGAACTTTTTTTTCTCTGTAAAATAAAAAATATTGAGCTAGACATTTGTTAAGGTTTTTTTCTAGGTCACCTGAGAGGCCTTTCAACCTGATGTTTTGGTATTTTATCTTTACATGCAGGAAATTTGGCAGGATACTATAAAAAAGTCAAGATAAATTCACTGTTTTTCTTTTCTGAACAAATCCATGTCAAGCATTATGTTTTATCTTTCTTAAAAGTTTTATTGACATGCTTTGTTTCTTTATTGTTAATATTTCCAGATTACATCTATCTGGTAAGAGCTCTCATGAACAAAGTAAAGTAATTAAGAAAAACTAACATTACATTGAGTCATCTAAAAGTATACACAACATTCTACACTTATTGCCCTCATGTTTTATTTTTAAAGTGTTTTGTTTCATAGAAATCTATTTTGTTTCCTTTTACCCTAATGAAAAAAAGAAAAGGAAAAAAACAAATTATTTTAACACTCATATAGTCAAACAAAACAATTTCCCTCAATGACTGCATTCACTATATATCTATATCTATATTTGCAAACATATATTTGTGTGTTTGTAAGTATGTCCATGCATATATGTATGTGTATATGTATCTATATATCTTTCATTCTGTATCTTAAATTTATAACTGCTCTATCTGGAGCTGGTTAGCAAATTTCATCATGAATCCTTTGGAATCATGAATGATCACTGCATTATTCATAGTATTTATAGCTTTCAAAGTTGTTATCATCATAATTGTTTCCTGATTCTGTTTGCTTTTTTCCTCCATCAGTTTAAAAAATTCTTTAAAATTGTTCATTTTATAATATTGATATTAGCATAAATTGATCCTCTAGTTCAGTTCATTTTGGCTTCAATTCATATAAACCTTTCAATGTCTTTTTAAAAATAATCTATTCCCCTTTTCCTTATTGGATTATGATATGCCATCAAATTTAAGGGCCACAGTTTCTTCAATAATTCTTTAATTGATAGGCATTCCTTTGTTTCAGAGGGGTTTTTTTGCATTTCAAAAAGGGTTGTGAGGCAGCAGTAAGGCAGTGAATAGAGTACCAGCCCTAGAGTCAGGAGGATGTGAGTTAAAATTTGACCCCAAACATTTGACACTATTTGTGACCCTGGACAAGTCACCGTATTGCCTCAAAAAAAAAATAAATAAAAACCTGCCATAAATATTTTTGTACATACAAGACTTTTTTCCTATTTTAAAAAAATTTCTTTAGTTATACAGCTAATAAAGGTATAGCTATATCTTATTAATTTTTTTAATCTGCTATGGGATCTATGACTCCCTAAGAAAATATATATATGTGTATGTATTTTATAAATTTGTAAAATATTAAATAAACATATATATGTAAACTAAGCACATATGTATATGTATGTATGCACACACATGAGTATGACATTTTAAAATTCAATCTACATCCTTAATATTTTTCTCTTTCACTTTCAGACAGTCAACAGAACAAAAAATTGAACCCTGATTTCTAGTTATCTAATTTCTGAAATGTAAGTGCTCACATTACAAAATTAACAATTAACTTTCATTAGCTCTTAAGTTGTTTTAGCGCACCCAGTTTTACTCTCACTTTACTTCCTAATATCTTCCAAAAGTATTATCATTGTCCAAGAGTATCATCTCTGTCCAAGGTTTGGATTCATCTTTGATTCTCTTCTTTCCCTTTCCCCTATATTAATTCTGTCATGGTCTATTAATTTTATATGATTACATCATTTATAACCCTGAATTCAAAGATCATAAATCAGATCTTTCTTTCAATTTATATTACACATCTCCTTGGCTAAGAACTCATCACCTCCTATATTGAATAATGCCATATTTTTAAAATATTCCTTTTATATCTAATATCGCTTCTTCCAATGCATAAAATTAATATACTTTTTTAAACTTATCAATCTCCAACTCAAAATCTGTCATAGGCTGTAATTGAATTAAGGATAAAATCAATATCCTTAGACTGGTGCTTACTTTTTTCTCTAAATAAAAATTTACAACTCCTCTAGATCAAATCTTGAATGTAGCCATATGAAATTTATCATGTTTTCCCACTTTTGCACATTTCTATACACTGTTCACTCAACCAAAAATGTTTACCTTCTTTTTTCCCTACTTAAGTCATTTATTATTCAAGTGTCTGCTCAAGGTAGAATTGGAAAGGCTTCTTTGACTACCTCCATCTCTCAAAGATACTGCTGATATCTCTCATTTAACATGTGGTCTATGTTCTGATGTAGATAAAGAGTAGATACTACATAGATTAGCCTATCATTAGTGAACTCCTTGAAGGTGAAAACTTGGTTTTATATCTCTTTTTTTTCATGTATGTATCACTAGACAGATACTCAATGGTCTCTTGCTGATTTGTTATATAAATTTAATTTTTAGTTCTGCATTTCAGCTTAGAACCAAATGCTATTTGATAAAAATTTTCAAGTAATAATATTTTCTATCTTTCTTAGTATTTCATTGAAATGAATCATACATGTAAGAGCTAATAAAATATATAATTGTGCTGAGTACTACAGGTAATAAAATCATCAATTGTATGTTGTTTTTTTCTATTTTTCTTGTTGCTTTTAGAAGAATTTTAAATGCATAAAAGATATGGAATTTTCAGTGTAGCTGAGGCAATATATAATGCAGCTTTCCAAGTTTTTTTTTTTATTTTCTCCAAAGCTTCCCGCTTTACAGTTTTTTTCACTTTATAAAAGTCTTAACAAATGGAACTAAAATCTTTCATTTCATTCATCTCTTTTTTTTGGAATTATGTTCAAATGTAATTATTTTGGCAGCACTGAATCAAATAAGTTGGAAAGAGCATTAAAACTAAACTTTTCAAAGAATGATATTGCTCAAGTAGTGTGACCTAGAAGCACTAAAATTTTCATACTTTTTTAGGATTTTTCTGGCTTAATAATATTGTCTCTTAGTCTTGCCAAGTACTTCATCTCTTAAAAAGTGGAATATCTTGTAGAGATACTTAATGTATTAGATATGGGTTAAACTCTTAATAAATCAAATATCTTTTCCAGAGTGGTGTTTCTTCATTAAGGAATCAAAAAGATTTGTAAAGGGACTTATAAATTAATAGATTTTTAAAGTTCAGAAAGGGCCTTAATATTAGGAGCCTACACTTTTCATTTCATAGTTAAAAAACAGAAACCTACAGAAAGTAAGTGCCTTACCTAAATTCAAATAATAGTAGCAGAGTGGAAATTCAACCTTAAGTCTCTTTCCTCCTGAACCAATGCTCCATCCCCTGAATCTTACTAATTCCTTCCTTCATTTATAAAGACTCTTAAGATAGATTCATATACAAAATGTAAAGAAATTGAGCCCCAAAGGAGTGAATATGTGGTAAGTAACAACCCTGGGTTCTCAGGCTTCCAATCAAATATGCTTTTCAATTTCTCATTCTACCTCTCATTTTGTATCAAAGATTAGTTGGTGGTATTTTAGATAATTCATTTGGGATGTGTTCATCTTAAACATAGGGAAAATAAATTTTAATTTATTTGAAATTTTAGGCGCAAATAAAAATTTAAATTAATAACTAATATTTATCCAACACTTTAAATTTTAATGGCTACTGTGATGATAATTTGCATTATTAATATCCCCAGAGTTTACAAAGCCAAGCCTCAAGGAGGAGCAACCACACACACACACACACACACACACACACACACACGTCTGTGTTTTAAAAAACAAACAAGCAAATAAGTAATTAAAAACACAAATAAATATTTTTAAAGGAAGTAAAATGATTTGTCAATGTATGTTGGTCAAAATTTGAAGTTAACTCTCCTGACTCTAAGACCAGGGTTCTTGCTCAATAACACATGGTCTCTATGTTCAAATTCCATGGACTAATAATTGGGTGTTGGGAGGTGGATGAGGAGAAGTCAATAACTATGTGAGGTGGCATGTACTTTAATAATTTAGAGATTTAGCATTAAAATGAATGGCTGTTCCAGTGTTTTGTATCTATCAAGTTGTACAGCAATAAGCAGAAACATAAAATTCATGTTGTATATGAAGAGGTCTAACAAGCATCAACAATATAGATGAGTTTCTCCCCCAGTATACAAATAACCCAAATGACTAAAAGGGCTCTCTCCAAAGTTACCAATGAACTCTCAATTACCAAATATCACTATCTATTTGCTATCCTCATTTTCTTGATCTCTCTGCATCATTTGACACTGTTGCACATCTTTTCCTCATAGATGGCCTTTCCTCTCTGGGTCTTTTAGAATTTTCACTCTCTTGGTGTTCCACCTACCTCTCTCATGACTGATTCAATTTCTTTTGCTGGATCTTTATCCTTATCTTTCACACCTTTGAGAGTTTTTCCAAGGCTTTATTCTAGATCAGGGATCCTCAAAGTTTTGTTCTTACTGGCTTTATACTATTAAAAATTACTGAAGATCTATCTAAAGATATTTGTTTATGTGGGTTACATTTACAGACATTTATTATATTAAAAACATATTGTAAACTTTCTGAAAGTATTTCAGAGATCCTTGGGATTCTCTGGACCACATTTTGAGAACCACTATTCTAGACCAGATTAATCTAGCACTGGCAATATGGTGAAGCCTACGAACCTTTCTCAAAATAATCTTTTTAACTATATACAATAAAATAAGTAAGATCATAAAAGAAACCAATTATATTACTATATATGTGTATGCATGTGTATTTGAGTTCTCATCAACTCAGATTGAATTTAAATACAAATCATTTCTGCTTTGGCCAGAAACCCTGAGTCTTCCCCTCCCAGATTCATTCATTCATTCATTCATTCATTCATTCATTCATTCATTCATTCATTTAGGGGTTTTTTGGTGGGTTTTGTTTTGGTTTTGGGGGTGTTTTTTGGATTAGGTGAAAGAGGAGATTATTTGCTTCACTTAATCACTGAATGGGGGGGAGGGGGCTTCAGGCAAACTGAGACCTGTTGGAGACTTTAGTTTATAAAGGTCAAGGTCTCCCATTTCATCCAGGGTCATCTCCAGTTTTCTGGAATTATATCTTGCCACTGGCTCTGGAGGGTATATGAACAGATGTGACAATCAAGTGGATAAAGAGGATAACTGAACCAGTGGTAATTGATGAGATCAACAAGAGAATAGAAACAAAAAAAAATATAGGGGGGGAAGACCAAGATTTGTAAATGTTCTTAACCTGGGATCTGTGAGGTTGCTATTTGTCCTTCATTCTCAAAGAGGACCATTAGGAAGATGATACCATAATATGCAAATAAATTGGATTTAAGTGAGGGAGAGCTGTGCAAGATCGCTTTCCCTTCCAGAGCCAGTTTCTTTCCTGAACTCCAGCCCCTATCACCAACTGTCTATTGAACATTTTGATCTGAATATCCCATAAAACATCTTAAGCTCATCATTGACAAAGCAGAATTCATTATCTCCTTCCCTCCCCACAAACCTTACCTTTTCCTGGACTTTCTATTACTATCTAGGACCACACCATTCTTCCAGTCGCTCATACTCACAAAGTTGGGAAAATCCTCAATTCACATTGTAATTTCTTTCTCTGTATCATCTTTCATATACATACCCTTCTCTCAGCTCACCCCATCCTATATCAGATCCTCATTGATACTAGTACTACAATAACCTCCTAATTGGTCATCTTGCCTTATCTCTCCTCATAGGAAACCTCATAGGAAACACAGATGCCAAAGTGATTTTCCTAAAGTAAATGTCTGACCATGTCAGCCCTCTGTTTAATAAAGTCAAACAGTTCCAAATTACCTCCAGGAGCAAATATAAAGTCCTTTTTTTCAAATAAAACTTTTACAACTTGGTTTTTCCCCCTATCCTTCCAATCTTCTTACCTTACCACTTTCCACACTTTCTATAATTTAACTATACGTTCCTGCTTTCTTTTCTCTACACTCTCTCAGCTTTTGTACTGATTCTCCCTCTTGTTCTTCATCTGAACCCCTTCCCTGCCAATACCCCAGCCACTAGTGCCAATTCTTTAAGGTTAATTCTATATCTACTCTTTATTTATAAAGAAATACATCAGGTATAAAGTGCTTTGCCTAGGGTCAGGAAAACCTGTCTTAAAATCCTTCTTCAGACCTTTAATAAATTGTGTAATACTGAATAAATCACTTAACCTCTTTCTCAGTTTCTTTTTCTGTAAAATGAGATAAAAAGTAATGCAAACAATATATTTTTCTAGCTCATGTCATTATTGTTGTTACATAATTTGTTATTTTATTGTATAATTATAATGTTATTACACATTATATTCTTCTTCTAATGTTCTGATTTAGATATACTATCTTCCCAAATAAAATAAGAATTCCTTGAGGACAAGGGTTTTTATGCCATTTCTTTGGATTTTCAGTACTTATTTTCAGTGCCTTCTACATTTTAGGTCCTTAATAAATGTTTGTTGATTGATCCATTGTGATGACATGGATTGATTAATTTTTTAAAAGTTTTTTTTTTCAGTGATACCAAGTTATCTAATAGTAAATATTTACCAGGCATATACAAAATGAAATGCTCTGGGTGAAATAAAGAAAATACAGAAAATATTAAGTTAAAATTAAAATATTATATAAATATTAAATTATTAGGATGCGCATAAAATTAAAACTACAAAATAATAAAATTCTAATTTATAGCTATTTCATATATCAATAAAAGGTAACATCATGTAAATAAATCTATTTTCAAAATTTTTTCATTAAGATGGAATATTATTGTTTTGCGGGAAATGATGAGTAAGATGCTCCTAGGAAGCAAAAACCCTGCAAAGTCTTCCATGAACGAAGTGAAATACACTGTATACAAAGTAATAGCAATGTTCTAAAATAACCAGCTGTGAATGACTTTGCTATTCTCAGTAGTGCAATCAGCTAGGACTAATCTGAAGGACTTATGCAGAGAAAGAACTGATTTTGTCTGAATAGAGACTGAAGCTCCCTCTCCCTCTCCCTCTCCCTCTCCCTCTCCCTCTCTCTCTCCCTCTCCCTCTCCCTCTCCCTCTCCCTCTCCCTCTCCCTCTCCCCCTTCCTCTCCTTCTTCCTCTCCCTCTCCTTCTCCCTCTCCCTCTCCCTCTCCCTCTCCCTTTTCCTCTCCCTCTCCCTCTCCCTCTCTTCTTGCACTTAATTTTTCTTTAGGGTTTTTATTTTCATTTAGTGGGAGATCTATTTTTTTTCCACAACTTGACTTTTATGGAAATGTTTTATATAACTTCACAAGAGATTTCTTAATTGTGGGTAAGGATAAATGAGAGAACTTGGACCTCAAAAAATTTAGAAACAAATGTAAAAATGAAATTTTTGTTTTAAATATAACTGGGGAAAATATTAAATGAAAAAATGGAGGAAATTGTTTTTCATTAAAGGCCTGAATAAAACATATGAAATACACACATATATATGTATACACAGATACATATAGAATAGGACCAAATGTACATCTCTAAGTGTTATGTATGCATATTATTCCATTTGACTTCTATAACAACCTGTAAATTAGGTGGAGCAGATATTATAGTTCAATTGTTCTATTTAATTCAATAAACACTTCATATTTTGAGCCTTCTCCATATTGGCTGCCTGGGATACAAAGTTGCTGAATTCATTGAACTTACAATCCACTAATAATGTTACAACATGAATAAATGTGTATAATGCAAGATAGATTATAGCAAGGGCAAAAGAAAGAAGCATATTAAGGCCTGAAATAGTATCTGAGTTAAGAGAGCATATTTCCAGCTAGTTTGACCAAGAAAAGCTCTGCAAAAGATGTGACAAACTGAGGATTAAAAGAAAGGATGAAGAAAGAACTTTTTTTCCCGTCATAGAAGATGTCTGATATGATTTCAAAGAGGCAGGGGATGGTACAATGAGTTCAAGAAACAGTAAAAGTCTAGTTTGGCTATAATGCAGAAAGAGTAAAGAGGATATATAAAAAAATAAGGCTGATCTATTAAAAGTGTGTGATCATGGGATTGATAAGTTTGGCCTGTGCTTTAGTGAAATAATTTGGATATGTATGGAAAGGATGGGAAGTGAGGGAGACTAGAGATGGAGAGTCCAAAAAGGTTATTCCCAAAATCCATGTGAAAACTATTGAGTGCCTGAATTGAGTATCATTGTGAACTTAAAATATGAGGCTAATTCAAGTAATATTCTGGGAATAGAATTCAAAGGATTTACAAGTTTGAGGACAAATTGGTAGTGAGGGAGAAGACATGAACCAATAACTTTGAGGATTCAAGTCAGGGTGGCAGGGAAGATGGCACTCTTAACAAAAGTAAGAATGAGGAAGTAGTTTGTTTCTGAAGGAAATTGTTTTGTTGTTACAAAAATCATAGATTCTTTAAAGCTACCATCTCTGATTTCAATGAAACAAATAGGAACTAATACTTTATGCTTTAGAGATGATCTTTGTGATTTTCAGGGAGGGGGCATGGGGCAAAAATAGACATCTAGTAGTCAACTTTCTGCATTTTACATAGAAAAAAAGGAGACATGATGAGATTAAATAAATTTCCTAAGATCATACAGCTAGTAAATGCCAGAAATAAAACTAGAAACATACAAGTAGATAGACCAAACATTGTTTGGTAGAGATAGATAGAACTACATACCTGTTTATCCATTGATCTGTCTTTCTATCTATTCATCTATCTAATCTATCTAATTTTAGGGGCAGCTATGTGGTACAGTGGGTAAAGTGCCAGGCGTGGAATCAGGAATACTCATCCTTCTGAATTCAAAGTTGTCCTCAGACACTAACTAGCTGTGCAATACTGGGCAAGTCTCTCAGTTTGTCTGTTTCCTCGTCTGTAAAATGAGCTGGAGAAGAAAATGGCAAAGCTTTAAGAGATTTCTTATTGGGACATAACGTCCCTGGGAATTTCTTTATTCCTTCGAGGTGGGGAATACATTTCTTTGTCCCCATGTGTTTTTTAAGTTGCTTTATTTTTATTTAAATTTTAAGGGTATTGTCTTAAAAAGAAAAAAAAAGTAAGGGGTACTGAATCCATGACATACTGCAGAGTTTGGCAAGCTGTTAAGTAGACAGGAGAACCACTGTCAGTTCATTAGGGAGAATTCTGGACTACAAGGCTGAAAAATTTGAAAGGCTTTAATGAGAGAGATGAACTGTCAATTTGGATCAATCTGGTCCTCTGCATTTACAAGCCTGATAATCAGGTTTATGCTACAGCTTCTCTGAATTACAATAGTCCTTTTCAAATGAGAAAATGAACATCCCTAACATGCAGAATTCTTTATTTTCTTAGAGTTCTTGTTCATTCTAAAAGAATTGAATATTTCATGACAAATAGTAAATATTCAATTGGGGGCCTTACTTTTTGAATTCTATTTATCAATAGATCATTAACAAGGGGGAAAAAGGAACACTAACTAGCTCCCTCACCTGCATGTTTCAATTTATACCATTCAAAGGTATAATTTCTTCCACCTGTACCCTAGGTAATGTCAGCAGCCTCTCAAAGACTTCTTTTTTTTCTTTTCTAAGGCTTCCCTGAAATGCAGTTCTTTGTCATTTGGAGAGGATTAAACACTACAATTACAAAGTTAGTCGTTATTTTTTTTTCTTTTTTTTAAACAACTCACACAGCAAAGGATTAAACAATATGAGACACACAGAGAGAAACCATTAAGTAACAATCAGTGGAGGTGAATGTAGTTTGGAGTTTGACTTCATTTTTTAGAAGCAAAGCAATCTTTACTAGACTTTTGGAATATCATTCGACATTCTCAATGTACTGATGTAATGACAAGACAACACTTCTTCTTTTGTGGATGAACTCACTGAAGTTCAGAGTGTTTAAGTTATCTGTGCAAGGAGACAAACTATTAATTATTGAAGACTGGATGTAAATTCGGGTCACCTAGTGGAGAATCAGTTGTTTTGTTTTGTTTTGTTTTTGTTTCTTCCTATACCCTCATAATGCCAGAGAAGTAAAATATATATTATTTAGACATAAAATCTAAGGAATGAAATACTTCTTCAAGTCTAGGGTGCTTTTGGCTAGCTAGCTAATAAATAGCAGGCTGGCAGGCTATTTCTTACAGCTTCCAGAAGTTTATTTGCGATTCTTCATTATGTCAATGTTGTCCAGGTCATGATGACTTACATGATTTATTCCATCATGAACATTTTTTCTATACAAGAGTACTATTTAAGAACAAGGACAAACAACAACAATAACAACAAAGTACTAGTCCTTGAACAAATATACAAGAGTACTATTTAAGAATGAGGACAAATGACAATGACAAAGTACTAGTCCTTGAGCAAATATCCAAAAGTTAGGGGAAATTAAGATTCTTATACATGCAGAATCCTTCAGGATGCAGATACCTCGGACATATACTCTAAGTTGCTAGAGAATGGAATCTAATATGGCTGAAAGAGAGGAATAGAAATAATTATTATATTACATTACATTATATTATATTATATTATACTTATTATATTATGCTATACTATACTATATTATATTATATTATACTATACTATACTATACTATATTATGTTATATTATATTATATTATGTTATATTACGTTATATTACGTTACATTACGTTACATTACGTTACATTACGTTACATTACGTTACATTACGTTACATTACGTTACATTACGTTACATTACGTTACATTACGTTACATTACATTACATTATATTATATTATATTATATTATATTATATTATATTATATTATATTATATTATATTATATTATAT
>JAJPUD010002384.1:102899-117220 GCA_023553655.1 Myrmecobius fasciatus | reverse complement strand
ATTATATTATATTATATTATATTATATTATATTATATTATATTATATATGAAATGTGAACATTTCAAATGAAATTTCCAGACAAAGTAAAATGAAACATGTGAAACGAAATATCTTGAGGAGTGAAGTAAGTCCTGAGTTAAGTCTTTATTTAATTAGCAGACATTTCAAAGAGGGGAAATCCCAAGAAACCTAGGTAGAACACCATAGTAAGGAATGCTGATGACCAGTGGACAGGCAGTACAGGGCACTAAAAGAGGAAGTAGGAAAACACCTTAGGAAAACTTTGTCCATCCTAGAATCTGACCCATGGTTGATCCTGAATCTGCTTATCAAGTTCTCGAAAAGAAAAAAAAAATCAGTTTCATATTTATTTTTCCCAGTAAGTGCAGATTTCCATAGTGGATAAAATAATGTTCTTGGATCAAATATGCTTAGAATATTATAATTATAATTTACATCCAAAGTGATTTTTAAAAAAAGGAACCCAAACAAAACATATTTTAGAATGCCAACTTTCTAGTGAATAGTACCAGAGATAATTTTTGGGGGATGCAGAAAGAATATAAAAATATTATTAACCAAAATTGTGAAATGTCCCTCCTTTACTTCAGATACCTCTTCCTCAAGGAAGTCATCCTGAATAAGATTTTTAAAAGAATTGTTAATTAAAAGAAATTCTCTGCCCATGAAAACATATTACTATTTTAATATTAGAATTCAACAGGAAAAGAAATTGTAGTTTTTTAAAATACCTTCAGATTTCTGACTTTTAAATATGCAACTATACCATACAATAAATTAGATATGAATTCATTAGTGTCCCAATTGCCCCATAACTATCTTAGGAGTAACAACAGGTAAAAATAAAATTGAATTTGAGATCAATGGAGAACAATAAAATATATTACAAAGTTTATATCAAGAGATATATAGAAAAGTTCATGTAAATAAAATTTAAGTAAAAATTACAAGATTTTTTTACAGAATAGAAAATGAAAGAATCAAGACATTTTTGATAACTTCTAATTTCTACAGTTAATGATACCTGCTAAGATGCTAAATGAAGGCACATACATGAAGATGATGAAATCATTTCAAAAAACATTGCACATACCCTTTGACCCAGCAGTGTTTCTATTGGGCTTATGTCCCAAAGAGATCTTAAAGGAAGGAAAGGGACCCATGTGTACAAGAATGTTTGTGGCAGCCCTTTTTGTAGTGGCTAGAAAATAGAAATTGAATGGATGCCCATCAATTCGAGAGTGGCTGAATAAATTATGGTATATGAATATTATGGAATATTATTGTTCTGTAAGAAATGACCAAGAGGATGATTTCAGAGAGACCTGGAGAAACTTGCACAAGCTGATGCTGAGTGAAATGAGCAGAACCAGGAGATCATTATACATGACAACAACAGTACTATATGATGATCAATTCTGATGGACATGGCTCTGTTCAACAATGAAATGTTTCAAACCAGTTCCAATTGTTCAGTAAAGAAAGCCATATACACCCAAAGAGAGGGATATGAAATATGGACCACAACATAATACTTTCATGCTTTCTATTGATGTTTGCTTGCATTGGGTTTCCTTTTTCAGATTTTTTTTCTTGTAGATACGATTTTTCTTGCACAGCAAGATAAGTGTGGAAATATGTATACATATATTCGACTTGTCAAGTATTTTAACCTAATAACATGTAGTGGACTTCCTGCCATCTAGGGGAGGGGAAGGGACTAAGGGGGAAAAATATGTAACAGAAAGCTTTGTAAGGGTCAATGTTGAAGAACTACCCATACATATGTTTTGTAAATAAAAAGCTTTTTAATTAAAAAAAATTGCACATGTAAAACAATTCTTGAGTACCACTGCTAATCTAATCCAATATCACACATTACTGCAAAGTTATTTGAATTTCATGTTATACTTCTTAAATAATTTTAAAGCTAGATGGGACTTTGAAATATTTAGCCTAACCTCTTCCAAATGAAAAAACTTACTATACTAAATGATGTGCCTAAAATCATATAGCTATTTAATTGTAGAGTTGGTTCTAGAACCCCAGACTTCTTTTTTCAAATTCAGTGGTCATTCCATCACACAATCTTATTTCTGAGTATTCCTTTCAGATAGCCATTTAGCCTAAATGTGAATATTTCAGGTAATAGGAAGCATATATCTTCAAAAGGAGGAAAATCCTATTTGTGATGAGCTCTAATGATTGGTTATAATAGATCTGAATGATCTATGATTTCACATTTGAATATTCCTCCAAAAACTTAAGTCAAACTCACTAATAATGGTTCGAGTTGTTGGGTCCCAAACAATTTATAGCCTGATATGAACATCTGGCTATGAGCCCTTAGAACTAAAACTAGACTAGATTTATCTAATAGGCATTTGCTGGACCTGTATTCAAAACTTTTCTAGTTTGGTAATACCTTTGGAGGAGATATATCATTAGAATGACCTTTGAAATTACTCTTGCATTAGAATAAAACATCAGGATGAGTATTTATTTAAACAACAATAGAATGCAATTTTGAAAATTAAGGTCACATTTATCTTTTTATTATCAACTATTTGTATTTGTTTTCAAATTGTTAGATTATTAGAGGTAATTTTTGCTTCATCTTGTACATTATTATGCTTTCAATAGCTCGTGTCTTGCTCCTTCAACTCCCTGGTCAGTTCAGTCATTGCTAGCCATAATTGCCTGCAGACCTCAATCATATTTCCAGAGAAAGGCATATACAACATATCCTAAAATCTGCAAACATAAGTATTTTACATCTCAATCTTTGGGTTTGCATTCTAAAGTGAAGTTTAGATGCTAATTAATTGAGCTGTTTTGATTTTAGTTTGAAGAATAAAGATATCCGTCTTTATATTTGAATCATCAAAAAACATTCTCTTCAATTTCTCTTTCCTCTGAGTGCACATGAAAATTGGCATTTATTGCCACTTCTGTGTCCAATTCATTTAACTATGACTTGTTTTAAGCAAACTTTGCCTACCTTACATTCTGGCCCAAGGTTGCCCTTGCAAGTGCTTATTCTGTCAAAGAAAAAAAAAATTATATTTATTTTAAAAAATCTCTTTATACCTTTTTTCTCATTTGCAAAATGAGAAGGTGGATCCCTCTCAACTCTAAAACTATGATTTTCTGACCCTACTCATATAACTTCACATATAATGAATGTAGACTGTGGTTTGGTGACACAAATAGGTTTCCCAAAAAATGAATCATATTGTAGTATTTCTTTATTCAGTCACATTTATATAGAACAAATTTGTTCATACTGTTCATCAACTCTGTTCATCAATATTACCTATTATTATTGATTGATCATGAAAACAACTTTGTGAATCTCTGCTTAATTTTGTTTTTTTATGTTTTTTCAGTTATCTGCACTATACCCAGAAGCCTTTATTCTTTTTAATCTGGGCATTCTACATTCTACAGTTGCCCCTGATTTCAATACATCATAAGATCTTAGAGCCAGAAACCCTTGTGGAGAATGCATTTTCCCACCCTTGATAAGTTTATTTTTCTAGTTAATTCTCACCATACTCGATTCTAATTATTAATTAATTTCCTCATTGAATATCACTTACAGTCTCTAATTTGGTGGATAAATCCTAGGGAAAGACAGCATGGAATAAAAGAATAGAGAGGATCTTGAACTTTGCCATTAGGGAACCTGGGTTGACATTCTTATTGCAGGATGCCCATATGCAAATCATATTATTTGTTTCATCAACTCTCCAAAGCTCTAAATTACCTCTATCAGTGCAGGAAGTCCTCCACACAAAGAAAAAAATTTCACATGCACCCCAAACATTCCCTGTTCATTGGACAAGCTATTTTTATACCACAGAACCTAGCTAATGTTAGAAGAGAAAACAAAACAAAAAAAGGCAATGTTTCATAGAATACTTAGACACAGAGGGTTTCAATTCTAATCCTAGGTATGTTATTTATAGGTTTTATAACCTTGGTTAATTCATTAAGACTCAGATTTAGCTTATTCATCTGGCAGATGAAAATGGTAATATAGGCATTGTGGGTTTTATAGGATTGTAAGGAAAGTACTTTGTAAATTGTACTCTGTTCTACAAACACAAGTTATTATTATGACTCCATGACAATCACTCAAATTGTCTTTTATTCCAATAGAGAATTTTTTCCACCACCAGACTCAATGTTCCCACAAATGCCAAGGATTTGTCCCTCCCTGCCACACTGATGGATGAATCCAACCAACTGCTCTGCCCCAAATAACAACAAAACAAAATAAAATAAAACAAAAAAGGATTGGAATGGGAAGGAGGAGGAGGAGGAGGAAAGTAGTAGAGAAGAATTGTCCTTTCTGGCCTGGGCAGACTTCCTTTTCTTTCTTAAAGATAAAGCCTTTCTGTGCTCCAAGTCACTATTGATCAGAGAAATGCAAATTAAGACAACTCTGAGGTACCACTACACACCTGTCAGATTGGCTAAAATGACAGGAAATTATAATGATAACTGTTGGAGGGGATGTGGAAAAACTGGGACACTGATACATTGTTGGTGGAACTGTGAACGGATCCAACCATTCTGGAGAGCAATTTGGAACTATGCTCAAAAAGTTATCAAACTGTGCATACCCTTTGACCCAGCAGTGTTTCTACTGGGCCTATATCCCAAAGAGATTTTAAAGGAGGGAAAGGGACCCACATGTGCAAAAATGTTTGTGGCAGCCCTTTTTGTAGTGGCAAGAAACTGGAAATTGAAAGGATGCCCATCAATTGGAGAATGGCTGAATAAATTATGGTATATGAATGTTATGGAATATTATTGTTCCGTAAGAAATGACCGGCAGGAGGATTTCAGAGAGGCCTGGAGAGACTTGCATAAACTGATGCTGAGTGAAATCAGCAGAACCAGGAGAACATTATACACAGCCACAAGACTATATGATGATCAATTTTGATGGACATGGTTCTCTTCAACAATGATGTGATTAAAACCAGTTCCTATTGTTCAGCGATGAAGAAAGTCATATACATCTAGAGAGAGGCCTGTGGGAACTGAGTGTGAACCACAACACAGCATTTTAATGCTTTCTATGAATATTTCCATGCATTTTGTTTTCCTTCTTAGGTTGTTTTTTTCTTCTCTTTCTAGATCTGATGTTTCTTGTGCAGTAAGATAACTGTGTAGATATGTATTGTATTTGTCATATAATTTATCCTATTTAGCATGTATTGGATCACCTGTCATCTAGGGGTGGGGGGTGGAGGGAAGGAGGGGAAAAGCTTGGGAAAAAAAGTTTTTGCAAAGGTCAATGTAGAAAAATCACTCATATGTTTTGTAAATAAAAAAGCTTTATTTGAAAATGAAAAAAAAAAAAGATAAAGCCCTTCTTCTTGTATCTCTCTAGAAGGATTCTTGTCCAAAGGGAAACAAAGAGATTGTTTTCAAGGAGCCTTAGATAATCCTGAAGTTAGAACATATCCACCTCTTTCTGGGTAATACTGTCCCCAATTAAGGGCCTGCTGGTTAAGGGGCAATTTCACTTAGGGATTGATTTTAAAAGACTTTATTCTCCAGCTATCCTTGAGGCTGCAAAACCTAAACAAAGAGACTTGAGGATCTGTGAGTTCTCATCTCAGCTTTCCCACCAACCTGCTGTGTGACCTTGAGTATATCAATACCTTAATTCTCTCTAAATCCAGTGGTGCATCTGAAAAATCAGATCTGAAGGCTTCATAAGCTTCATCTCTTTGCCTGCTTTAAAAAAAATGAAGCAATAGAAATTTTCAATTATCTGGGTCAAGGGAAGTTGCTTTGTGTTGCATAATTCTCATTCACTTCTACTTTACTTAAAAAGCATTCTTGTTTTTTTTTCTCTATTTTGATGAATAGTCCATATTTCCTTTCTGGGTTTTTTTTATTATATTCTTAATTCAATAAATATGTATGCCCTGAGCATACAATTGATAATGTAAGTTCAGGGAAAAAAACATGGCTCATTTTTTTAATACTGCATACAATTCTTACACATGGAGTATGTGTGTATGTGTATATGTGTATATACATATGTATATACACATACATATATAAAATATAGTTAAAATATCTATAAAATTTCTATATATATCCAATTCAAGAGAGAGAGGGAGAGAATTTGAAACTATTTGTAGTATAAAATAAATAACCTAACCTGACCTAGTAAAAGGAGGACCAGCCTTTAATCTAGGGATCTCTAGATTCAAGTGCTACCTGGAAAAACACACTGGTTCTGTGACCCTAGGCAAATAACTTGACTTGAATGTCCTAGACAATTCTCAAAGATTATAAATCAGGTATGATTTGCCAGCCTGCCTCATTAAACAGTTTCCATACTGAAAATTTTCTGTACTAATGAAATTACAGTACCAGACAAGAAAAAAATAAAAAGGAAAAAAAATTTAAACATATTTACTTTTGTCTTTTACATCTTAAAATCAATAAAAAATAAAGGCTCCCTTATTTACAAGTTTATAAATGAAAACTGTCTCACTTTAACATTTTTAATGTCCTTCATCAAAAGATACAAGACAAGGAGCAGCTAGGTGGTGCAGTGGTTACAGCACCAGCCCTGAAATCAGGAAGACCTGAGTTCAAATCTGGTCTCAGACACTTCCTAGCTGTGTGACCCTGGGTAAGTCACTTAACCCCAATTGCCTCAGCAAAAAGCAAAAAAAAAAAAAAAGATGCAAGACATTCAAGAAGATAAAAGATTATTTTCAAGTGATTTCTTCAAAATCTAGGTAGGTTGTTGAAAAAAGCAAGCAAAATGAAGAGATCAGACACTATAATCACTATGACATTCAAATATGGTCAGCATTAGTATACTGGACCTCATTAGAACTCTTAGTTCCATCTATTTTTGATTCAGGTCATTTCTACAAAATCTATGAGAAATTTTCTATTACATTTTTATTCCACCAAATTTTACTACAACAATATCATCTATTCATTTGCTTCAGCTACTCTCATCTACCTGTCTTTGAAACTGTTCAGCAGATAATCTCAATATCTTGGGTTATTCCTTTTCATTCCCAACAGGTCAATGTCAATTGTATTATCACTGTTAGAGTAAATTCTTGTTTTGAAAATCCAGCTTTTAAGGAACTGTTTTCTTGATTTGAAATGGCAAACTGAGGTAAATAAAAAATTACTAAGATTCATCAACAAGCAAGATTTTGTTTTCATCATTCTGCTTGCTTACAAACTTGTTACCAGTTTACCAGGACCTACTATATGTTTTTGTCTGGTTCAAAGGTCAAAATTGGATTAGGATAAGAGTTAGGGGCATTGGTCAAGAATAAAAGATTATAATCTCCTGATATCTAGATGGTAGCAAAATATAGACATAATTCTCTTTTTCATCATTCAAGACCTTTTGAAAGAGAAATTATAGATTAGACCCTCAATGATTCCCTATTATCTATTCTTTTATCATCCGAGTCTTCCCACAATCTGACTCCATCCTTTATTTCCATCTTTAGCCTGAGCTATGCCCTTCTATTCAGTCTACATTCCAATCAAAGTATCTCATATATATATATATGTATGTATATATACATATATATACACATATATATAGTACATTTCTAACTCCTACCTTTGATTATGCTATTGACTATGTCTAGAACATTGCCTTTCTTGCCTCATTGTATTCTTATCCATCTTTTAAAGTCAAACTCATGCCACAATTTCCGTGAAACTTTTCTTCCTCTTCCTGTTGATAATGTAACTATTAACAATAACTTCAATTATTATCAATAACAGTGTCAACAAGAAGATCATGCCTGTTCCACTATCTGCTACTAGATGTGATACTTTTCAGGGCATCCTGATATTTTTTATTAAGCAATAGTTGAACATTAAATAGTAAAAGAGAAATAGTTGAATAATGATCTTTTAGACCCATTCTAGCTTAACTATCAAGTGTATGATTAGAAAAATGGGCTAATAAGAATGGTACATTTATATAGCATTTTCAAGTTTCTACAGTATTTTGTATTCATTATTTTATTTGATCCTCACAACAACCTTGTGCAAAAGCCTCATTATGTAGATACAAAACTCAAGGCCAAACAGGCTAATGTGACTTTCCAAGTGCTTTAGAAAAGTGTAGACCTCAGATCTTCTTAACTCCAAGCCCATACATGTAAGAGTCTCTCCCAAATTGCCTTTTGTGCACAAAAGTCTCTTGTGTAATTTTTTAACCCATTTATCATTTATTTTGTTCTTAAAATCATTTATGCTTATGTTTATTTACCATGTAGACTACCTCCCTGAGGGCAAGAACTGTATCTTTTTATGTGTATGTGTGTGTCTTTTTGTTGTTGTCTTCGTGGTTAGGTTTTTTTGGCAAGGCATTTGGTGTTAAGTGATTTGCCAAAAGTCACATAACTATTAAGTGTTAACTACACTTTTTTTTAAATTTCCTCCAATGCTTGATCTTTACATAAGCCCTACTAAATTATTGTTGAATTGAATTTTTCTAAATTCAATACTGCACAAACAAGTTATGCATTCCCAAGACTGTGGAAAATTATGTAATTTATAATTCTTGCTTTGTTTTCAATAATTTTCAAATTTAGGAGGATCTCCTGTTCTTCACTAAAAATCTGGAAATCATATTTTGGCCAAAGTTTCTTATAAGAAATGGACTGGTTATGATAGCTATTATTTCCAGGAATCATAATTTCTAGGTTAGTCAGATTATTGACTGGCAGGAAAATAGTAGTCTAGTTATCTCTCCTATTTAACTGACATACTCATTCCTAGCCATGGTCAGATTTTTCAAAATTTATAACTTAATTGAAAATCTTTTATTAATGAATATTCAGTGGCAGTATGTTCTCTCCCTCATATATAATTCACTTCATATCCAGATTTCAGACTTTAAAAGTATAGCCTATTATTTATGTCTAAGACCTGAATAAGAAATTTCGTTTAATCCAAAGAAACTCAACTTAATTTCATTTTTTACCCCTACAAATATAACTGGTCATTACATTTGCCACTCTCAAAAGGCCTTTAGAAGTCAGAAGCAGGCAAAGAAAAGCAGGGAATAATGCTTGAAACCTTATCAAGCAAGTTCTTAAGGAAGAAAGAATCACAACATGCAACCTGCCAATGAATCTAAATCACATTCTATTCTCTGATTCTTGAGATGGGACTAAGTGAGCATAGTCACAGTGCATGAACCTACCAAGAGAATGGAAACAGTTGCAATCCGAGGTGCCTTCCTCAGGTTGAATAGAGTAGTATATGTCAAAATGGGAGAAATATATATCTGGATAGCCAAACTTTTTTGATGGACAACGGAATTTTAAGCCTTTAATAATATAGCCCTCATTTCTTTTTTCTGAAGCAATTGGGGTTAAGTGACTTGCCCATGGTCTCACAGCTAGGTAGTGTCAAGTGTCTGAGACCAAATTTGAACTCAGGTCCTCCTGACTTCAGGGCTGTTGCTCTATCCACTGTGCCACCTAGCTCCCTCTATCCCTTTTATTTCTTGTATGTGATTAATTATAATCATAATAACAACCTCACAACTACATGGCTGCAGTCCTCAAAAATTCTTTCCATGTGTCCTTGTGAGCTACATAATCTAAGTATTAATATCCCCATTATATAAATGAAGCCAATGCCCAGAGAAGTTAAAGAACTTGCCAAATGCCTCATAGCTTATAATTGTCAGGTCTAGGAATCAGAATCAGTTTTCTTAGACTAAGATCAGTGTTTTAACCAAGAAAGCATTTGGCTTTGAAAGCAACAAGCTCCATAATCTTTTATATATGTTGATGAATGTTTTGGTTTGTTTGTATGTTTTTTATAGTAAATGCAGGAAACTTTATGTGTGTTTGCAAATGTCAAGTAAATGGCCATACCTGCTCCCTCCTTCTCTCTCCTTTAACTATACTTCTTCCAATTGGATTAACATAATTTCAATATAAGTCTATGCAGTGAATACTTGCCTCTATATGTAATGCACATGGGACTACAAAAGTCCTGGAAACACAAAAAAAAAGAGGCAAAAGACAGCCCCTTCCCTCAAGGAAGTCTGTTCTTTTATTTCTCATCTTTTAAACATTTGGATGTTCAGTACTTAATGTTGTGTTCTGTATACAGTATTTGACACATTGAATTATGAATTATAAGATCTTCCAAGAGAGTTCTTATTTTACCTTCAGTAACTATATATTTCTTACTATACTATTTTTCATTTTATTTTATCTCTCTTTCCAACAAGAAACCCCACAAAAAATTTTGACAAGTAGTTCACAAATAGACTTTACTTGCACCTAGAGTTGCCTACAGGGCATCTGCAATATTATCTTCCTATTCATGCATGCTATTCCTTCTATGTTAGTATTTTCCCCCTACAGTACCACCATTTACCTATTTTCCAATGTTTGAAATCTTGATACCATTTTCCCCACTTTTTTCTCTCATGTATCTTTCATATCCAAGCAGGGTACCAAGTCAAAGAATAAGTACTTGACTAAAAGTGGGGATGCGGAGACTAGATACCCATTTATGCAGAATGCCACAGCTGAGATTCCTGATTTGGGTATAGGTTGCTTCAATTGGCTTCTGTGGTCTCTTTGAGTGTGAAGATTTTTTTTTTAATTTCATGTGTAAACCATTTGGCTTCATTAAGAAATACAACTCTATTTAATTAGATATATATGTGTTGTAGTGGACTTCCTGCCCTCTAGGAGAGGGGAGGGGATTAGGGGGAAATTTTGTAAAGGAAAGCTTTGTAAGAATCATTGTTGAAGAACTACCCATACATGTGTTATGCAAATAAAAAGCTTTAAAATATATATATATGTGTGTGTGTGTATTTATATATCTCTATATATACATATCTTTCTATATGTGTATATATATATATATATATATATTTATTTGCTTTCATCAAAATATAAATGATCATATTATTGCTTCCATAGTGTTTCAAAGAACAATTTTGAGATGAATAATGAAAATATATCACTTTACAAATAGTTTTGAATATTTATATTTTCATTTCATAAAGTTTTAGTGTAAATTAGTAAGTCTCTTCAATTCCATCAATTATCAGGAGTGTTTTTTTTTTCCTTTTAACTGTTCCATCGAATTATCCAGTTATCCTATGTAAGTAGAACACTTTATGGACAAAGAAAAGATAAATTCAAAAGCAGAAAAAATCAACTTGATCTCCAACTTGCATGAAAAATCGTAGAGTGAGAAATTGTTCATAGCTGATTTGTTAGCCTTGGACAAAAGGAATTTAAAATAGAAATTTTGATGGACTTAGAGGAATAAGAGTTTTGCCTAAAGTAACAATTGAAGAATTAGAGATTAGAACTCAAAAATCAACAGTCTTAGTTGAAGAAAATCAACTCATAGGATTTTTTTTTCTTTTTAATTTCAAGATGTTCATATTTACTTGATAAAAAAAAAATATGAGGCTAATAAAGCCAACCTGGTTAATAGGCCCCTAGACAGTAGCATCATTGTATATAACCAGACACTGCACTTTCAGTTCTGACCAATCATCTTATGAATACATACAAATTTTCAAAACAGAGATGAATGAGCAATGGGAATGGCTAAGGCTAAATGTCTCTATATTTATCTATCTTGGGGGTAAGAAGGACTGATAATGTGTCATCCTGACAGTGGGTCAATATTGTCTTTTCTTGACAGCAAAATGGACCCATTTAATGCCCCCACCCCATCTTTTTTCCATGTCTTTACTTAGATCTACTCATATTCTTTCCTCCCCACACACATACTTAAAAATGACTTTGTATTTATTTTTGCATATGTTGTCTATTTCCTTACATTTATACATGATGTTTTGTTTCCCCAGCACCATACATATACATATAGTGTACGCCCTCTTTGAAAGCAGGTTCAATTTTGTTTTTGACACTCTATCCCTGAGGCCTAACACAATGCGTGGCAGATGACAAGGATTTAATAAATGCTGTTGAATTAAATAGGATTCTTCATTGGAACATTTCACCTTTTCTATACAGAATAACAATAAATAAAGCCATAACTAGGTTAATTAGAAAACTTCAAAAGATGCCTAAGTAATTTTGTGATTTATACAAGTCATTCTTGTCCTAGTTTTCTGAGGTTCTTGTTCAAGAGTCTCTGAGGATCTCCAGCTTAGGATCAATTGGGTCATAACTAGGTTAGGTTACATTTGTTCTCAATTCAATTTCACCCTGTCCTATAGTAGGCAGTTTCCAATTTGCCACATGTCTGAAAAGTATTTTCCTGATTCATTTTCTGAACCGCAGATGCTGTTTCTTAATCCCATGAGGTCTTTAAAAATAGGACTGGTTACACATCAATTTTAGATAGTTTGGGTCTGGCCTTGTCTGAACACAAGGACATGAGCTCCATGACCTACACTTCAGGGCCAATTCCAAGTCCATCAATTCAGGTTTCCTTCTTTTTTCCTTATCATTAGATCATGTCATTCATGTTGATTGCATAGCAGTCTATTAAGATTCCTGTGCTGGTTCAGCAATAATTTTTCATTATATCCCTTTTTACAGAAGGTAATGTTAATTGTGGACTGAATACCATTCAATTTTTGTAAATTGACAATCTTTTCCTTGCCCCAGAAAATAATGCATGCATTGAATAATAAATATTAAATCCTCCAAACAAACTGTGCATTAACCAAACAGGATTCAGCAGTTTTCTCTTGTACACGGCACACAGACAAGATGAGACAATCGATTGAGACAAAGTTAAGAGACAAAAGTACGAAAAGAGGGGAATCAATCAATAATGGGAGATTATATAATATTCATAAAAGAGCTGTCTCTGGATACAGAATAAAGAGGGCAGATGGTTGTAAGTAGCTTAGCCTAAGTACAACATGATTTATATATAAGTATGAAGGAAAACCAATGGCACTAAAAATTGGGAAATGAGAAAAGAACATAAAAATAAATGAAGAGAATAAGAAACTGACTTGTTTCAAATTCATTTATCTATTAGGTCCTCTTATGTCTCACATGGGGTAGAAAAGGTAGTAAGTAGTTGTGTAAACTTGTGAACTCTAGAAAAGTCTCCAATCTCCTGAGATTATTTCTCAGAACAGGGTCTTCAGTAGTTATAGCCAAATCTTTAAATTCATAGTTTTAAAGTGATTGCTGTACTGTGGTCCTGGAAATCATCTGAATCTGAGAATGTGTAAATATTATATACACAGCCATTTACATAAAGTCAATATTTCCATTCTCAGTCCTAGTTCCTGAGTTCCTGAAATTGCCAAGACTGTGTGACCTTTTAGACCATCTATCTCACCTCTCTTTACTCAAGCTCTCCTATTAAATTCATATTATTTGACTCTCTAGGGTATTCTGAGGCTTGTCAGACTAACATTTGGAAGTATTTTGAGTATCTGGAATACAAAATGATATTGGCCCAAATTATTATTTTGGGGAGTTATAATTCTACCATTTAAGCCCAAAGTAAATAGATTAGGAGAGATTAAAAATTGATTGGTTTTAGTGTGGATTATACAAGAATTTATTACTGAAACTTCGGCCTTATTTGTATTGTCTGGCTACTACAAAGTTTATTATCTTCAAAAAAAACCTTTCACAGTATAAGTAGAATCCCTCACTGAGACATTGTGAGGAAAGAACTATCTAGATATCAGCTCTTATCATTATGATTTCTTGGTTTCTGTCACATAAGGTAGCAATGAAAATGAAAAGGAAAAGGATCTTTCAGTCCAGTCATAAATACTCATATACATGTAGAAACATTCCAGACTTACAGAATCATTCCCATTTCAATAAAAGGCTACTTGACTATTAAAAATCTTAATTGATTTTTTTTTGTTTTTTGCATACCTTCATTTCTGAATATATTCTTTTCCCTTCTCCCCACAAATCATAATTTGTAATAAAATTTCTAAAAGGAGTACATAAATTCTAATGAGTCTTTACAAAATCAATATGCTTTGTGAAACATATATCCTGATTTTAGTCTAGAAAATATGGTCACTTCTTATATTTCTGAGTGCATGTCAAGGATGTGTAGGTTATTCAGGGATGATTAGGACCTCTGGTGTGAGGGTTTACCACACCCTTTTCAGATCTATTCATTTGACATTGGTTCATTTCTCTCTTAACTTTTAACTTGTAGCTCTATGAAGGAAGGAAGGAATAAAAGAGAGGGAAGGAAGGAACAAAGGAACAAAGGAATAAAAGGGAGGGAAGGAAGGAAGGAAGGAAGGAAGGAAGG
>JAJPUD010002384.1:6308-91365 GCA_023553655.1 Myrmecobius fasciatus | reverse complement strand
TTAGCCGAGTCCCACAAATTTTGGTATGTTGTCTCATTGTTGTCATTCTCCTGGATGAAATTTTCGATTGTGTCTGTAATTTGCTCTTTCACCCATTCGTTCTTCAGGATTAGATTATTTAATTTCCAAATAACTTGTGGTCTATTTTCTCCTGGCCTTATATTACATGTGAGTTTTATTGCATCATGATCTGAGAAGGATGCATTTACTATTTCTGCTTTTCTGCATTTGATTTTGAGGTTTTTATGCCCTAACACATGATCAATTTTTGTATAAGTTCCATGAACCCCTGACAAAAAAGTATACTCCCTTCTATCACCATTCAATTTCCTCCAGAGATCTATCATACCTAACTTTTCTAGCCTTTTGTTAACCTCCCTAACTTCTTTCTTATTTATTTTGGAATTTGATTTATCTAATTCTGAGAGAGCAAGGTTGAGATCTCCCACTAGTATAGTATTACTGTCTATTTCTCCTTGCATCTCTCTTAACTTCTCCTCTAGGAATTTGGATGCTATACCACTTGGTGCATATATGTTAAGTATTGATACTGCTTCATTGTCTATGGAACCCTTTAGTAAAATGTAGTTTCCTTCCTTATCTCTTTTAATTAGATCTATTTTTGTTTTTACTTGATCCGAGATAAGGATTGCTACCCCTGCCTTTCTTTGTTCACCTGAAGCATAGAAGATTCTGCTCCAGCCCTTTACCTTCACTCTGTATGTATCTCTATGTTTTAGATGTGTTTCTTGTAAACAACATATTGTAGGATTCTGGCTTTTAATCCAGTCTGCTACCCGCTTCCGTTTTATGGGAGAGTTCATCCCATTCACATTCACAGTTAAAATAACTATATCTGTATTCCCTGCCATCTTATTTACCCAGAGTTATGATTATCTCTTCCCTTTCCCCTCTCTCCCTTCCCCCTCCCCAGTACTTTGCTCTTGATGACCACCTCCCACCAATAATCCTCCTCTCTTTATACTCCCTCCCTCCCCTTTATACCTTTCCCCTAATCCTTCTATTAGTTTATCCCTTTCCTTTTCTCCCCTCCCTCCTACCTTCCCACAAGGAGGGTCAGTGCTTTCTTTGAAGCCAAATGTGTCTGATATATTCTCTTAGAGTCCAATCTAATGAGAGTAAAGTTTACACAATACTCATCACCCTCCCTTCTTTCCCTCAATTATATTAGATCTTCTATGTCTCTTTATGAAATTTTGCCTTATTTTACCTTCTTTATTTTTACTTTATTTTGCCTCCTTTTCCCCCCTCCCCCCCTTTTCTTTTTCAGTATGGTATCCCTTCCACCTCTATTTTCTTTTCCATGATTATCAAAGAAAAATCAAATTATACTGCCATTCTTTAAAGGAGACCTATAGTAGGAATATAGTTCTCAAGAGATTTCCTTTTTACCTTTTTATGTTTCTCTCGAGTTCTCTATTTGGAGGTCAAATTTTTTGTTCAGATCAGGTCTTTTCATTAGAAATAGGTGAAATTCTCCTGTATCATTGAATGACCATCTTCTTCCCTGGAAGATGATGCTCATTCTAGCTGGATAACTTATTCTTGGCTGTAATCCAAGTTCTTTTGCCTTTCGGAATATCTGGTTCCAGGCCCTTCGATCCTTCAATGTGGAAGCTGACAGATCCTGTGTAATTCTAATGACAGTTCCTCGGTATTTGAACTGTTTCTTTATCTTTTCCTTGGTGCGATAGTCCTGAAATTTGGCCACGATATTCCTTGGGGTTTTAATTTTGGGGTCTCTTTCTGGAGGTGATCGGTGAATTCTTTCAATGCCAATTTTGCCTTCTGATTCTAAAACATCAGGGCAATTCTCTTTCATGATTTCCTGGAAGATAGCATCCAGGTTCTTTTTTTCATCGTGGCTTTCAGGGAGTCCGATAATCCTTAAATTGTCTCTCCTGGATCTGTTTTCCAAGTCAGTTGTTTTTCCTAGGAGATATTTCATATTTTCTTCTATTTTTTCATTTTTTTGTTTTTGTTTAACTGATTCTTGAAGTCTTATTGAGTCATTTACTTCTATTTGTTCAATTTTAATTTTTAAAGTATTATTTCCTTCAGTTATCTTTTTTAGCTCCTTTTGTAGCTGGCCAATTGAATTTCTTGATTCAATGCATTCTTTTTCCATTTTGCCAGCTTTATTTTTCAGTGAATTGTTGTCTTTTTCCAATTCACCAATTTTGTTTTTCAGTGAATTGTTGTCTTTTTCCAGTTCACCAATTTTGATTTTCAGTTCACCATTTTTATTTTCCAGTGAATTGGTGATTTTTTCCAATTCACCAATTTTGTTTTTCAGTAAACTGTTTTCTTTTTCCAATTCACCAGTCCTATTTTCCAGTTTTTGATATTTCTGTTGCCCTGATCTCAATTTATTTCCCCATTCTTCTTCTAGCTCTCTTTTGAGATTCTTAATGCAATCATCCAGGTAAGCCTTCTGAAAGGGAGACCAACTTAAGTCTGCCTTTGTGGCTTCATCTGGGATTGTTTTCATAATGTCAGGATCTGGGGACTGTTCTATTTTTTCTCCGTAAAAGCTTTCTATGGTGAGAGCTCTCTTCTGCTTCTTGCTCATGATTTAAAGTTGGGATATTGGTCAAAACCAGAGAAAACTGCAACGATTTGTATTTGCCCTGGGGCAGTTTGCCGAGTTGACTTCCGGTCTGAGGCTGGTTGGGCTAGATTCGCACTAGGACCACGTTTTCAGCTGGTCTGGATCCACCCTTTTCCAAAGGCAGATCTGCCAAAGCACCTGCCCACAAGCAGAGCAAAGTGGCCCAGGCGTCTCCCAGGGGCTTCCTGGGTGCCCGAAATCCGCCCCTGTATCGCAGCCCTGACTTCCGCCCCGGCTGGAGTCTGATTGCGACCAGCGGCCGATTTCCCCTGAGGCTAACCTTCTCCTGAGTTCTTTCACTGTAGATCTTTGATAGAAATGCGTTGTAGTCCGAATGCTTGGAGTTGCTCTCACTTAGAAACCAGTTGGAAGGCTTACTTTGTCTGAGTTTGAGGGAATGTCCCGGGAGTTCACAGAGAAAGCTGTCCGCAGTTCGCCATCTTGGCTCCGCCCCCCAGGTTTATACATTTTTAGAAAGGACTAGTGAATTTGTTTATTTTTTTTCAGGAGATATATTTAGCTTAAATATTTTCTTCCCCTCAGTATTTATCCTTCTACCTTTCCCCCCTCCATATTATAATATATTGCTAGACATTATCTGGCTACTACAAAAAACAAAACAAAAACAAAAATTAAGAAGGCTGTGGGGCAGGGAAGGAAGGGGGGAAAGATACCCTTACCTATTTATTGTCAAGTTTTAGCCAACTCTTCTCACTCCCTATTTTGCCTTCTATGTAATTGGGTTTTCCAGTCATGTGTCAATCTGCTTTCCTTTTAGTTTTATCATCCTCTAGACTGCCTTTTATTTATATCCACTGGACATTTCTTTTATTTTTCTACTTAGAATATTTTATTTTTATGTTCATATTATGTCATTAGGGAATCCTCCCTAAAACTTTATTGTCTTTGGTTTCATTTCTGGGTTTCAAACTATCTTTTAATTTGACTATCTTGATTTCAGAATGATTGATCATAATATGTTTCACCATTGCATATTAACAAAAGATAAATTTTCATTTCTTTGCCTTTTAGAAATCATCACCCATCATTTTGAGTCTTAAAAGTGAGCATCAATAATCATTCTATTGAGTACCAAGATTTTTACGAGAAACATGATAAGTATTTCAGTAAACATGCTTTTAAAGGACCAAAGTTCATCTTTATACAGCAATAGAATTTTAACTTTGTTTCAAAAAAAGTCAGTGAATTTTCCAATATTTAGTAAAAAATTCATCAGCTGGTAGAAAGTCAAAGTTGGAAGATACTGAGGGAAAGTCCCCTGTGGTGTTCAATTAAAAAATGGAAATAGAATTTTATTTATAGTTTTTCTCCATCCCAAATTCAATCTGCCTGTTCATAATTGAGAGTTTGCTGCTACATAAAAGCTTTCCTTCCAAATATAGTGACTAAATAAATAGATATTTAATTAAATATTTTGTTTATTATTTAACATGAGATAAAAGAGCTAGCATGGAGAATATTTTTGTGATGCTGAAAAATATTGTCCTAATTATAAAATTAAATAAGCATGTCTTGCACAATAACATGTATAACAAATACTTATTTAAAAACATTGTTAACTACTCTAGGAACATTAGAGAAGGAGAACACAATAGGTGCATATAGAGAAATAGTTCTTTATTACATGATTAAAAAAATCTCTACTGGACCACTTTTTATGCAGAAATTTTCATGTCATTTAATGATTTTGTGTTTCATTTTCTTCATTTCTAATATGGATAGTTTCTAAAGTCTCTTCTAGCTCTAGATCAATGGTCTTATGAACCTATGTATATTTAATATTATTAAATATTTCCACAGTTTTGCATATGTTGAACTTTGATTCTTATTCTATCTTTAGCATATGCCATGCAAGTATGTATAAGAGACAGACTTATGCTGTTCCCTCTGACTTATCTACTAAGTTATAGACAGGCTAAAAGCTATATTGATGCAAAGAATTTCTATACATATGAATGTATAGATTCTTTCTCTGAATGTGTTTTATTTTAAAATCCTGTCTTCTGTCAAAATATTTCCATTATGGTAAATAAAACTGTCACATCATAATTTCACTAAGAAAGGAATGTCTAAGAAATCTGAGTTCTGGTTTTCCTATTTATTATGTTTCTAGCGCTAAATTTGGCTGCTTTTTTCTTCAGAATTCTTCCATATGGATTTCTCCCTTTCTACTCTTACATTTAGATCCATTGGACTACACCTAGTCATTTCCTAATAGGACTATTGTTACCAGCTTGTTTTCCCTCACTACAAAATTCTGATTAGTCTGTTTATTATGTGTTGAATTATTCCTTTTATCTCCTTACAGTTTTGCAGTAGATCTCTCAAGGCTGTGGACTTAAAAATAGCTGCTTTCCAACAGATACCCTAAAATATCTTATCTTCCCCATCTAATTAGTTATAAATACTAGTACTTTTTCCTTTGCATTGCCTTTTACATACATAACTTATTCTGGATTTCCATTTTCACCACACTAATGATTTCACCACACACACTTATTACTCTTGAATTGGAGGTATCATGACAGTTTCTTAACTTATGTACCTCGTTTCTGCAAAACAGGCAAATGGATTTATATTAAAAGGAATTTCATAGAAGATGGACAATGAGTACAAACAAGCCAGGTTAGGGGAGAGTCTGGCCTTAATCACCATAGGGTTTGTAGAAGATATCGTTCAAAAGAGGTACAATGGTGACAGGACCTAGTGGAGGAGAGGAGTCAATTGAGGAAGATCGTGGTTCAGCAGAGCAGATCCTCCCAAATTGGAGAAGTTGGATAGCCATTGCCTCCAGAACAATTGCTTGAATACAATGGACTTAATATTTGCCTGATGAATAAATGCTAGAAAGCAGACGTGAGGAGAGGGAGAGAAAGCAGAATGTATAATTTAATTTTTTTCTGACATTGGATTTAATTTTTCCTTTTTATACATAGGACAATAGAAATAACAGAGGATTCCTCTTCCAGTCCTCTTCAGCTCTCCAAAATACACAGATTTCTGAATCTTTTAGTGATATTGCAACTATGTTTTTGGTCAGTGTCTGAGAAGAGTCATTTTCTTCATGAAGTTTTTCTTAAACTTTGTCATATAGTGACAGAAGAGAGGAGATAAGATGTGATCAAGTGTTAAAGACTCTTAATATTAGAGCATCAGAAAAAAAATTCTATTCCTTTTGTGAATTTCCCCAGTTACTGTGAGATTCAAGATGCTCCAATTTTAACTAAAATAATATCCACTTTACATAAATTCAAAACAAAGGAAGAAAATGCAAAGGCTTTCTAGTCCTAATCACAGTAAACAAATCGCTTGGCTATAATTAAACTTTTCCCAAATGCCCCTAATCCACAACAACTTTTTCCCCCTTTGGATCTCATACAGATTATGCACCTTTCTGATGCAGTTCCCATGGAATAATGTACATAATAATTATCTATTATTCTGATGTCATATAATCCAGCACTTCTTAAACTGTTTCCACTCATACACCTTTTCATTCAAGAAATTTTTACATGACCCCAGGTATATAGATAGATTAGGTATATAAAATAAGTATACAAATCAAACATTTATTAATAATAAATCATAATTGCATAACCCTCACATCCAATTATAAGATCCCATATGGGGTCATGACCCCCAGTTTAAGAAGGTTTGAAATATATTCTATATCCTCTATGGGAATCCTGGTTCTTATCTAACTTTGTGACTTCCTTAACCTATAACACAGTGTTTTGCAAGTAGAAAGAACTTAAGAAACATTTTAAAATTAAGTTGAATTGGTAGGTTTTCTGGGTCATATGATAAATAAGATGGCAGACTAGAAATTTTCTCAGATCCCTTTCATTGCTCAAACTTTTCCAAAACAATTATGTGACAAACATAAAGAAACTTAAACTGTTTCCATGATTTAATATAATGGGATCCAAAAGAATACAAAAACAAACACATCATGAATTGACTTCTACACTTACTTTATTCACTACTTTTCTCCCATTCCCTCTCCATATGCTACCAACCAATCCATACCAGGTCCTTGCAACAAAACCAAACCTCATTTGCCATTTCCCCCTTCCTCTTTCTAATGCTGTGGAGATTCCTACTTCAGGCTGTGTGGAAGTCGGCTTTGACTAGACAGGCAGTAATAATACCTTTGCAGTACTCTAGAGAAGCTCCCTGGGATCCACACAGTCAGCTCAAAGCATGTAGGCTTCTGTGCTGCAGAAGTTTTCAACAAGAAAACCAGTAATAGAGGGGGAAAAGGCAGGGATGAGTCTGGGTGAGGTATAGAGCATATTCGGTCCCTTCCCTGCAAACCCCTAAACTCCTCCCCAACCCTCTCAAAGCTTCAGAGACCCCAAACTTGTAAAGCTCGGAGAAACTGAGGCAGTACAGAGATTAGAGATTTGTAATAGTTTATTGATCATGGTGGAGAGTTTAGAATCCATAGCTATGGATGGGACTGAATGGGATTCTTGTCTCAAAGCATCCAGTCCATGGAGTGAGGGGCTCCAAGGATGTTTATAGGGCTCTGGTGTTCAGGGAAACAAAGGCAGAAGGAGGGGTAGAGCACTGGAGGATAGAAGTTCCAGGAAAGGACCATAAATTCAATTCTGACAGGTTGGGGGTATGAAGGAAGGATCTAATAAGGAGCTAGGAGACAATGAGTCTGGGACCAGAAAGATATGCTCAAACATTAGAGATAAGCCATCTGGCTTATAAAACTGGAAGTTTTATAAACTGGAGTTTTATGACTCTTTGGAATGCTAGTGGCCATAACTCTGCAGCCCCAATTATCTCAGTCTTAATGGCCAGGAAGGGGGTTGCCACTAGGTAGACTGAGGCAGAATAACTGGGATTGAACAATTAAGGGAAAGTGAGGCAGGGGAATTGTGGCACAACAAACTAACCCATTGTGCCAGTTCTTGAAACTGCAGTTACTGGATCAGAGAATTGAAGAATGAAGAGAGCAGAACAGAACACCTAGAAAAAGGTACAATGTGTGGGGGGGGGGGGAAGAAGGAAGAGAGAGAGAGAGACAGAGAAAGAGAGACAGAGACAGAGACAGAGACAGAGAGAAGAAGGGAGGGAGGGAGAGAGGCAGGGAAAGGCAAGGAGGGGAGGGAAAAAGTCAGGAAGAAGAAGGGAGGAAGATAGACAGAGACAAAGAGATTTGGAGACAGAAACAGAAAAACAGACAGGCAGAGACTGAAATTATTGAAATTACCAAAGATCTCTGGAAGAAGAAAATTCAAACACCTTGAACAGATAAATCAACAGGGGAAACATTTAATAATAACAAAAAGAAATATTACTTCCAGATCAACTAACAACCTGAGGTATCTGTGAATTAATACTGCAAAACAAATCCCAACACTTGAGAGAGGACCCAGTGTAATGTGAAGAGAACCTAGAACCACAGCTACATATTTCTGAGTGAATTAAAAGAGAAATGAGAATTATAATAGAAGAATTCATGATCTTAATATAAAAAATAATGGACATAATAGAAAAACTGGAATCCAAAATAGTGAATTTCACCAAAAAACAAACCAAAAAAAAAAATGGAGGAGAGAACAATAGAATGGAAATTCAAATACTCAAAAATCAGGGAAAATCTAGAAGAAAAATGAAATGCTATAACATTAAAATAAAATATATTCACTATAGTGACAGAATACAGTTTAAATTGAATTGTCAATTATAGCCAACTTACTCCTTTGGTGTATTATTTGAAGAGTGTATTCACAGGGGCCAACAATAATCATGAATAAACATTAATTGTCTTTAATAAAAATGTGGCAAATTTTGAAGATCAAGAGTTTCATTGTGAGGAGTTTTTTTTTTCCTCCAAATCTGACAAAAAAACATAGAATTTACATGTCTTTCTTCAAAGCTGAAAAAGCAGAAGAAGGTAAATTCATAGGATTATGTTTTTAACTAGAAAGGACCTTAGAGATATCTAGTATAATGGGCTCATTTTACAGATGAGGAAAAATTATAAATTGGAAAAGCAACACCTCCAAGGAATTCTTTCTAGTTTCAACATATTTTGAATGTTTATTTTTTGATTAATTAATAAGTTGTACAACTAGTTAGGGACAGAACTAGGTAAGACTTGATGGTTAATTTTCATGTTCCAAAATATTTCCTTTTTTCTTTTTGTCTTCTATTCCTGTTATACAGAGTCCTTTATTAGGGATAGATTTTTGTTTGTATGGCAAATAAATGTTCTTTCTTTAGTAAATAAATCTGAACCAGTGTTTCCCATCTTGTTGCTTAATACACAATAAAGTCAATTCTTTTAGTGATGTTCTAATAGCTATGCATCAGTTCCATACAAGGAGTTAGATTTCAATTGGTTTTGGATAAGTTTATCAAATTATTTTAATGTCTGGAAGAGAATATCAGAGGGAAAATTGTTCTAACATGATGACAAAATACCTAAAGATTATAATTCTGTATATTAATAGCTGTCATTCTTTGTTCACATCTAATAAATTGCAAACAATTATTTTTTTCTGTCTCTTCTTCCAGTGAAAAATCATTTTTCTCTAAGGAGTATTACAAGATTCAAAGCACAAAAAATGGAAGGCTTATTTTGCATGCATTAAGAACCAGGAAGTTTTCTTGGATATAATGAAATACTTGGTTGCTAGGGCTAGAATTTCTAGAAAATGACTTTTTAGTTATCATTTTGATCTTAAGGAGCACCATAGTTCATCAATTTCTCTGAACTTTATTCTACGGCATTAAGAAGTGCATTTAAGTCTCTTTTCAGGAGGTTGTTTTTAATTGATTTTAATTTATATTGACTGATAACATGCTAATTAATAACACAAATATTGCTTCTTAATATTAATTGCTTCAATTTTAATACTTGATATTGCTTTCTTGAAAAATCAAGTAAAGCTTATAGTCCCTGTTATTAACAAAAGCTGTGGCTGGTGGATTTCTTTCTTTTGGGAGTTCTGGGCCACAGTAGACACTAGTTATCTATACTAATTCTAACACAAATTGGGTGAGACGTTATGGAGTAAGACATTATCAGGTATCTAAGAAGGGAATAAAGTAGCCCAGGTTAAATAGTGAAGGTCAAAACTGTTAATCAATAGTGGTATTGAATCCCCAGACTGTTTTAGAAAGGAGGTTAGGGGAGAAAAAAAGGAAAGAGTGAAGAAAGGAAGATGAGGATAGGACAAGACAGGGCAGGGCAGGAGAGGGGAAGGAAGAAAAAAAGGAAAAAAATCAGCAAAAGAAGTAAAGGAGGAAGGAAAGGATTTTTAAAAAGGATAGAATTTGCTCAAGTAAAGAAAGTTTGGATCAAGAAGGGAAGATCTTGTCAAATTTCTAAAGTATGTGCATATATAAATATTTTAGTCTAGAATCATAAATTAAAAGCCCTGAAAAAGAGCATATATTTTCTTATTTAAGTTTATAAATGGTTACATCTTTTCAAATAAAAATGTCATACTTATGATGGCTTAAACTACAAACACACACATTTTCTATTTTAATATTTAGTTGTAATTATCTAATCAATTAATTATTGAGAATCCTATTAAGTGCCAAATATGTGTCATTGTGCTTATTGGAAATACCCATAAAAGGACTGTTTTTGATCTCAAGGAGCTCACATCCAAATAAGGGGACAACATTAATATAGGCAGAATAAATGCAAAATTAATAATCAATATTACTGGAAAGAGTCAAGCAAGACTTCAGGCAGAAGATGGTATTTAAGTTGAGTCAGGAAGAAAGAGCTTCTATGGAGGGGAGATGAGGAAGAAGAGCATTCCATCATATAAGGAGTATGTAGGATACACAATGCAAACACATGGAAAAGAAAAATGAAGTATCCTATATGAAGAACAGAGAGAAGGCAAGTTTGGCTGGAATCTAGAATGAGATAATGTGAGTAATGTTTAATGAGAGTTCAAAAATTGGGACTACGTTTTGGTAGATTTTAAAAGGCAAAGCAGTTTCCTAAGAATAAAGTTTTATGGTTCAGGGGAAAGTACACTAGACTCAGATTTGGCTTCCACTCTTGGTTCTGACATATTCTGGTGGCGAATCAAGAAACAAATTATTCATTTACCCTCTTTGAACTTCAGTTTTCTCTTCTGTAAAATGTGGCATTTTTCTAGTGTGGAAAATACTTTGTGAACCATAAAGCTCTAGATAAATGTAAACTATTATTAATTTCTCTTGAAAAAGTAGTCAATAGAAGGAAATTAAAATATCTAATGATTCAAAACTAGTATTCAAATATATGTTGTAATGTGTATATAAAAATAACTCATTATGTTTTAAGAAATATGTTTTTGCCCATCCTCAGTGCCAAATAAATCTACAGCCAATGTTGTCATAAAGTCAACATTCATGAATTTATTTAATAAATTCTATGTTGAGATGGTTTAAAAAAATATTTCCTCATCTTTAAATGTAAAATGGTGAAATAAATAATTTCTAGAGTCTTTGAGGCCTTAAAAATATTTTATCACTCTAAAATATTGAATTTGCTTAAGCTAGAAGTTATATTGATGATAAACTATCAAGTGAAAAAGAAACAGAGAACAGAGGATGGTAAGAATATTTACTATTTCCCTACCAATGTTATGGGGACTTTGGAACTTCATGGGGATCAAGGGATTTTTGAAAAGTACATACATAAAGCAACAAAAATGTTCTCATAAATTGAGGTGAAAATCGTCTAAGATATGTGATTTACTTAGAAGTGGGAGAAGTGGCTAATTATGCAAACGGAAAATTGTATTAATGTGTTTAATATTTGTTAAGCTGCAATAGATTTACATCATAGTTCACATTTCTTTGTCTCTTATGTTAACAAAGTACTTACTATAACCCTGTAAGGTGAAACAATCATCATCATTTCCCCTACTTGAATATGGGGAAATGGAAACTTGGAAGATATTCAGTGACTTGTCCAAGATACCACAGCTATGTCAAGGCTGAAAAACTCATCTCTTTGACCCTAAATCCAACATTTTTTTTTCCTTTGTTATCACTCTGCCCATGCCATTCTCACTTTTCTTCCAGTTTTTTTCTTGTGGTGTAGATACTGCAGAGTCTAAAGTTTCATGAAGTTTTGTTTTGTTTTGTTTTTTTAGCATCTAAAATAAGATGAGAATGAATATACACAGTAAATCCACATTAATAAAATTACTATATAACAGATTACATTCAAATATTCTTCTTTCTAATTTTTTTTTCATTTTGGAAGAGCACAAATTTGGGATAACATTTGATGGCTATCCTTTCATATCTTTCCTCCTTAAGGTGCCCCATCCACTCCCCAAAGACACCAAAAAACAGGCACCAGAATAAATCTCAATAGTTTAAGCATTTAAGCATCTCCAAATGGGTTCTTGTGTTACTTTGCAGCTTCAGTTTTTTTTTCCTTCATCTTTTTATTCTTTTTATGGACCTTTACATTCTTTTCTCAACCTGAAAGAAACATCATTTCTATTATAAAATGTGTAGTAGTTGATTTCCTTTTGCTCTGAAACCTCTTGAAGGCAGAACTCCCTAGCCCCTGAAAAGATAGTCCTTGGGAAATAAATAAATAAATAAAACAAATAAAAAATAATAATAATAAAATAAAAGTGATTCTGTTCTGCTTCCCAGATTTGCTGCCTTTTCACACAAAAATCTGCAATTACCCTGGACAGACTCCTTATGAAAAGACCAAACTAGGTCAGCTTAACCAGAAGCTGTACCTCAGAAGCCTCATTCGAGTCTAAGTATGATTTTCTCACAGGAAAACAGTTTACTTTTTTGTGATCTTGCATGGCTTGTTGAATTAAATAGTTTTTTTTTTATAACAAACCTTATGAAAGCATAACTATTCCTCAAGAAATCTATACCTTTAGGTTCTCTATTGTTCCTCTTTAACCATTCAGAAACAAAAGTAAATAATTTTTCTTGAATTAAAAAAATTTATAAATTATGTCATTCAGATAAAAAAGAATCATTTCCTTTTTTTGTTTTAAAATGTTATTTTGTTTTCCATTCAAGTATGCTGCTTTCTGTTTTTGTGGAAAGAATAAAGCAGAGGAAGACAAAAAAGTTTTCTTCATTTGAAATAGAAAATAAACTTCTAAAATGCCTAAAATTGGTATTGCCTAAAGGCATGTAATTACTATAATTAAGTGATTTGGTTCAATCTCATATTGTTATACCTTAAATTAGAATTATGAAGTAATCTGGGAGCTTCTTGGCTATGTACAAACAAACAAACAAATCTCTTTTAAAGTTTGCTCAATAAGTCACTGTTATATCCCAAGCCCTATTCAACATATGATTCCTATCTGTTATCTGATAAAAAAAAAATTACTAAAAGACTATTCATCCCTGCATATACCAATTCAATGCAAGAAAAAGAGTATCAGAACAAATTAGACTATCCACAAGGTCATATTTTTGACATTTTTTCATTGCATTGTACAATTAGCAGAAAATTAATATTTTAATTAAATAATTTTGACATTAGGGAAGCAATCTTAATGAAGTAGAGAAAAACCCTTCCCTTGGATTCAGGTAACCTGGGTTCTAGTCCCAGCTCCAACCTTTAATGGCTATGAGATTATGTAACTGTCACTTCACTGGTCTGAGTCTGTACAAAGAGGCTAATAATTATACTTTTTCCCCATAGAATTTTTGTGAATAAAATATTTTCTAAATCTTAAAGTTTTATAGAAAGGTGAGCTATTGTGTGTAATAGAAAGTCTATATCATTTTCTATATGAAGTTGCATTAGATAAAATTTGGAATATTATATAATTACATTTTGGAATAGCCAACACTTTATAGAATAATGATTCCTTGAGTAGTACTTACCAATAATTGAGGTTATATGATGGGATTAGGGAGAGAAATTTTAAAGGTACAGAAATTCAAACAGCATTCTGAAGAAAGTTGTGGGATATGAGGTTTTTAAAGTAAAAAATAAAACAAATTTCTAGGCTTAATTTAAGAGATTATTTTTCTCTCTCTAATCAAATTCAAAGTCAACTGTTTTATTTTTCTTCCAAGTTACAAAGCAATAAACCATTGATGGCTTCATAAAGGGCATGACTTTAGAGTTGAGTCTGAAAGGATTTCAAAAGATAGAAATGGTAGAAGTGTGGGGAACACAGATATTTTAGGCACAGATAATAGGGTAATCAGAGAGTTGGATATAACTGAAATGACTGGACAATAAATTATGTCTGAAGAGATAGAGTGGCATGAGAGAGTGGAAGGCCTCAAATGGGAATCTAAAGATTTTAAATTGTATTTGGTAGTATTAGGAAGTAACTGAAGATGTTTTAGCAAGAAAGCCACATGATTCAATATTAATATTAATAAATATTATATAAACAATATTAATCTGTTGTCATTATGAAGGATGACTTAGAGGAGGGAGAGAGAGAGAGACAGGTAGATTAATTTAATTTGAAGGGTATTTCAAGTGCAAGTTTAAAGAGGATTTGTATTTTCTGGGGTAGTAGAAATGAGAAGAAAGTGGAGTTCTAGGATGTGGAGATAGAATTCAAAATTCTTGACAATGAATATGTATGTTTCTGACATATAGGAGATTACTTAGCTAAACTATTGCATTTAATTTAGCCCATAAACATACTGAAGTACAAGTAAGTTTCCCTGATTCTGCTTCCTACCTAATGCAAAACAATTATGAAAAGAAATATGGCTTTAGACTTTCCCTTTCCTAGGACAGAATCCTATTTATGTTTCCTGTATTTGGGATGGAGGACGTATAAAGAGGAAAATGGTGTACCTCTATTTCATCTGTTTGTCTTCCTATTATCTCCTAGTCTCTAGCTCATTACACTATAGTTCAAATCTCATTTCAAAAGGCCAAGGCAGTTTCAGCTCTCAATAGCTTTATTTTTTTTATGTTAGACAATATTCTTCTTCTAAATGAATCTGCTTTTTAAAAAGAAAACAAGGCTCATTTGAACAGTTTTTTTTTCTAATTTAATTTGAATGTTATGTTTCTTTGTTTCATTTAATATTAAATCTCATTGAATTGAGGTCCCCCAAATAGAAGTCCCCCAAAATGTCTACATATCACTACAGAAACATGATCATTATCAATGAAAGCATATCTATTTCATTATAAGTCACCTTCAACAGAAAGAGGAAAAAGTCCAAACAAAACTCATCATTAATGTCTGTTACCTGAAAGGTAACCTGTTAATCAAATCAGAGAAAATTCTAGATTCATGTGATGAATACAGAATTTATTTGTTGGAGGAGCTGAACAAGCTACTCTGAATGCTGACTTTCAGAATGTCTGAGCCTTAAGTATTGAGTCCTCCTAAAACTGGAGCCCTTTTGAGTTCCAGTGAAGTATTATGGGGAGGAGGGAAGGGAAGAACAGTGGGTAGAGGCCCCTGGCAGCTAAACTTCCTCAATAAAACATAGGTATAAGGCGCTAGTGACTCAGTAGGAAGACTATAGGATGGGAGGGAGAGAGTTTCTGAAGCAAAGAGGGTTCATTTCACCCTGATACATGTTTTTCATGAGTCAATTTTTCTTTAAGCTTAGGGAAGCTTGTTTCTTTTAGCATGAAATCTCACAAAATATATATAGTGTCTGTGCTGTTTGGGAGATAAAGGAAGAATCAGCCTGTTTTTTAAAGTGAGCTAATTTTTCTAATTAGCAATGACCATGGAAAAATAATAATATGTTTATTTAATCCTCAAAAAAAAGATATCCTTATGGATTTCTACAGGGAAGAGATGCTTTTGTCTAGATGTTTAAAAAAATTCTCACAACTTAATAGGGAAAAAAAAGTTTCTAGTAGCCTCAATGGTGTTCAAAAACTGGGAAAGTAGGTGTGGGGTAGAGAAGATAAGCCTAAATAGGTCTTTTAAGTAACTTTCTGAACAGAACAGAGATTAATTGTACTTTGAACATGTTTCACATTAGCCAAGATAAATCAGTATTTGGAAAATCTTTTCTCACTGATGTATTTCCTCAGATCTAATAAAAGTTGGAAAAGAAGAATGTAGCACTAGTTTTTGTCTATTTTTGCATATAATAAATATTTTATAGTTTAATAGCTGATTGTTATATAAGAAATGATCTATAAGAAATAAGGAAGATGATTTTAGAGAGGCCTAGAGAGATTACATGAACTAATACTAAGTGAAGTAAGCAGAATCAGGAGATCTTTGTACATGGTAACATCAATATTATACAAGGATCAATTCTGATGAATGTGACACTTTCCAACAATGAGATGGTTGATACCAGTTCCAATGATCTTGTGATGAAGAGAGACATCTACACCCAGAGAGAAGACTGTGGGAACTGAATGTGGATCACAAGATTACATTCTCACTCTTTTTTGTTGTTCATTTGAATTTTGTTTTCTTACTCACTTTCTTTTTTTGATCTGATTTCTCTTGTGCAGCAAGAGAATTGTATAAATATGTTTATACATATTGGATTTAACATATTTTAACACGTTTAACATATATTGGATTGCTTGTCATCTAGAGGAGGGGGTGGGGGAAGAAGGGGAAAATCTGAAACACAAGGCTATGCAAGGATCAATGTTGTTAAATTATCTGTGCATATGTTTTGAAAATAAAAAGCTTTATTAAATATATATATATATACATATATATTATATGAATTAGAGAATCATACCAAAGGGTAATGGTGGTATAAAGCCTAGGGCAGCTAGGTGATGTAGTAGATGGAGCACTGCACTTAGAATCAGAAAAACCCATATTCATGAGTTCCTATGGAACCTCAGACACTTACCAGCCTTTAACCTTGGGCATGCCACTTAATTCTGTTTGCCTCATTTTCCTCATCTGACAAATGAGGAAAGAGCAAACCCCTTCAGTATCCTTTCCAAGAAAAACACAAATGCAGTGATGTGAATAACAAATACAAAGTAATAGGACATTATTGAAACAATACAAATATTAATACCACAAAAATATTTAGTAAGAGCAAAATTCTTAGGGCCATAGATTTGAAACTAGAAAAGATTTTAAAATCAAATGAAAGAGGTAATATGCAAAAAAAAAATATGTACACAAAAGATTTTATACTGGTTAAGTTGAGATAGCTAACAAAGGTAAAGTAGTAAAATGAAGGGGATCAGAAAAGCTTCCCAGTAGAATGTGGGATTTTAGCTGGGAGAAAAAGGGAAGCAGGAATTCCAGGAGGCAGAGATGAGGAGAGAATTTTTGCCTGAGGGATGTCAAAGAAAACTCCTGGAGTTGGGAGATGCACTAGTTTTGGGTAAGGAATAGTAAGAATGCCAGTATCATTAGCTTAAAAAGTATGGAGGGGAAAGAGAAGCAGATTATAAAGGGCTTTGAATGCCCAAAAGGATTTCTATTTAATCGTAGAGGTGATAGGGATTAACTAGAGAACTAGAGTTCATTGAATATGGCAGCTGTGGGGTTAGAATTGTGCCTAAAGATCATATTTTAATTGAGTGAAAAAGAGTGTAGAAATTTCTGAAATGCAGAATGACTATAAGGCTATTATAATAGTCCAGAAGGTGGGGGGACACCTTGGTAGTACCAACTTTAACTTTAGAAATAGAGACAAATCCAAATTTTTAATTTTATGGATGAAGTGATAAATCCAAAGTATTTAAATGACTTGCTCAAGATTAAATAATTAGTGAAAGAGACAGAATTTGAACCCTTGTCCCCTGACTCCAAAGTCAATGATTTTTCACCATATTTTGTTTCTTTGTCTTAAGAATCTCTTCTGCTTCTCCTGGAAACACAAGTTCTTAAGAAAATCCCAATTTAGAAATTCAGAGAAAATTAAGAGAATATTAGTAAACTAGCCTTAACAAAGCTCACATGGTAGGTATTGTATTATAATATGTAATATATAAGGTCAAATTCCTCTGTAGTTGCACAAAGTTGTTGCTTTATTGAAATTTATGTTAAGAGTAGTGTGAGACAAGTTATTTCTGGAAGTAATTTGCACATTGTCTTAAGCATGTTTTTTTTTTGTTTGTTTTTTTTTTTTTTTCTAAACATCTACTACCTAGACTGGAAAAATCTACTCACCATTGAAAATGTGTGAGTTACTTTCTATTTTATCTGTTTAAAAAAAGAAAGAAAAACTCTTAGTGGATCAAATAATTTTTGTTAGTGGGGAATTTTATAGAAAGTCTCAGTTATTGGAAATATGAGTAGAAAGGAAGATGAGTTGCTATATGGCAAGGTGGATAGAGCACTGTCCTGGAATCAGAAAGACAAATCTTGAGTTCAAATCTAGCCTCATACAATTACTAACTATATGAACCTGGGCAGGTCACTTTAACCCTGTTTGTCTCTGTTTCCTTCTTGGAAAAAGAAATGGCAAATTGTTTTAGTATCTTTGCCAAGAAAACCCCAAATGGGGTCAGAAACAGTTGGACATAAATGAAATGATACAACAATAAAAATGAATGGATGACATAACTTTATTAACTTAGGGCTGAGGGGAGACTAGCAAGTTGGATTTTAAAATGAGAGGTTAGAATTTTGAAATATGACAGATTCACATTCTGATAAGCTTTTTTGTTTTTCTTTTTCTTCATAGTAATGAAGTACCTGAAAAAACCCACAATTTTCCATATAACTTGGTCAAAAGAATTGATCAGCTGGAAATGGTCCATTTTTTTTCTTCCTCTTTCGATTAACCTCATCAGTTGTTCCTTTTACTCAAAGTCACAGCCTTAATGCTAAGGAGAGCTCCTGCTGTTCTCAGAGAATCATAAGAAAAGGCTATTCAATCTAAGTACATCTAGCTCTCATGAAAAAGCTAGCTAGGTTGATCTAGAGGTTCTTGACATTTTCAAAATCACAAATAGGTTCCACTGGTAGTGTGATGAAACCTGTCCATTCCTTCTTAAAATAATGCTTTTTAAGAGCATAAAAATACTATAAACAAATTATATTGAAATATAGTTATCAAAATATATTTTAAACATTCATAGATCCTATATTCAGAACATCTGATGATGCAGATTCTTCTGCTTATGAATCTTGAAACACAAACTTTGCCCTATTTTTGGTCAAAGGCTAAGGAGATTCTCATTGCTTTTCCAGACATAGAACATACCAAATGTCCTTTAGTAAGTAGGTCTCCTTAGCAGAAAGTCATTTAATTTTTAAAAAATGTTTTCCATGTGCCAAAAGTAACCAATTTATAATAACAGGAATGAATAATGATTGAGAAATGTCATGGCTAAAGATGAATTTTAATGTATTTTCTTGTTACTATTCTTAGCTATAAGACTGCCTTTCAGTAAGTCTTGGTTGCATCAAAGAGTAATTGCATCATAAATTTTTTGCTTTTTCATGAACAGTTTAAATTAAGTATCTACCAGGACCATAGAGTAAATGAGAAATCTGACAGTGTATAGTGAGAGAGAGAATCTTGCCTAACTGGCATTTGTCACATTCTGAATGTAGAGCCTCTTTTTTCACATTTACCCTCTGAGCCTCTTTGCTGCTTCAGAACCTTAGATTTGAGCATCTGTCTTCATGAAAAAATGAGGTGATATACTTTAGTGATAAGACAAATATTTAACAAAGAAGATGAAAGATAAAAATGTTCACAGATTTGCAAAATTAAGCAAAAGGGGAGGGAAAGGTCAAGTGAAATTTACAGCCTCTTTTCAGAAAGTATAATTTAGACTTCAAGATGAGTACCAGCCCAAATATTTATTACTAACATTATAAATAATGAATTATTTAGATAGTTGGTAAATTTAACTCAATCCAACCAATATGTATTAAGGTTCTCCTACCTGCAAAATGCACTCTGTGTCTTGCTTCATCATATGCAATTTTAGATGCTATACTATTTTTAATAATGTTAATCTATATACCAGAAATGACAGAATGTGTAAAAGAAACACGTGAATTGTGGCTTGTAGAGTGGCTCTTCACATCTGAGTCATTGGACCCAATCTCACCAGATCACTATTACTCCTAATTAACAAGAGATTATTGAATACTTACTCTTTATAAATTAAAAACAAAGAGTTTACAAATGTGACAGTGAAAAGTCAGTTCCTCCCCACAAGGAGCTTACATTTTAGTTGGAATAAAGAAAATAAACCACAAAGGACTTGATAACAATTAGATGCTGACATGTAAAGTACAAAATAATGTACCACAAATCAGAAGATTTAAAGCACCTAATGCTTCTTGTCTCTGCTTTCCAAACTTCTTTAGAAACAGTGTGTCCTCAGTTCTCAGAATAATACTGTCAAAATCACAGATCAGGAAGATAGTAAGTGTGAAAATGGTTTAATCAAGGTCGTGCAAGTGGCAAAAACTTAGTCTTTCCAACTCAAAATTTAGGATTCCCATGGGCTTCTATGAACAAGAATTTTCTCTCAATCCTTCTTTCTTTTGATTTTAAAAAAATAAAATCTCAGAAAGAAATCCATTCTTTTAATTCCCATCTCTTTGGGGTAGACTGCTGGGTCTCAAAATGAAATCTGAGAACTTAGTAAATGTTACCCAACTGATCCAAGGTCTGGTTTCTCATAGTATTAATGTTGAAATGTTAGTCTCTAGACTAACTTCTGATAAGAAATAATGCTTTAATTATATTATTTAATTTAAAATTGAAGATAAGCTTTCCAGAAGTAGAGCCATAGTGATCATTACTTCCATTGAGCTTATTCATTCCCTTAAATGTACACATACATACTTATCAATAGATCTGTTAGTTTTGAACAGTGCTCAATTTCTTTAAACCAAGTCACTTCAAAAGTTGCTATACTAAATCATAAATGTTGCTAAGTCTGCAAATCATATAGATGTATCAAAATAAATATTATATTTTTATTAATGCTTTTTATTTGCAAAACATTTGTATGGGTAATTTTTCAACATTGACCCTTGCAAAGCTTTGTTACAAATTTTTCCTCCTAGTCCCCACCACTCCCCTGCCATCTAGGCAGGAAGTCTATTACATGTTAATTATGTTAAAATACTTGACAAATCAAATATGTCTATACATAGAAAATAAATATTATAAAAAATGATTTCATAGAGGGCTATTTTCACTGATTAGGCTAGTTCTGTTCTTAATTCTCATGGTCTCTATTTTTAAATTATCCTCACTAGAATTAATAAATTAAAATTTTAATAGCATCTCTGTCCAAAGTGTTGACAGAATTCCACATAAAAAAGTACTTTGATTCATTCATGCTATTCAGATAGTTTACAATTTCATGTCATACAAGAATTGCCAGATACAATAAATATCTATTGCCTTGATGTCAATAAATCAGCCTTCTTTTCTATCCAGTTATTAGAATGTTCAAACAAAAAATATTATCTCTTGAATTCCTCTTCTCCCATGCAAGGGAAAACTTTGCAGAACTTTTGGAGATCATCCAATTTTCATCTAACTCAATTTAATTTTTTTTTCTTTCAACTAATTTCCTTCTAGTAATTTTTAGTATCAGATTTTCATTAAAACTTCATTCCATCTAAAAGTACCTCTATTGATAAGATATGGATTTTAAATTCTACAGCTTTATTTATTCCCAGAGATACTCTTGATAAAAATATTGTATCTATTCTACTGTCTTCATGTGTATTCATACCATAGCCTTGTGAATAATAAAGCACTGGGTTAATGCTTGGTCAATAATGATCTTTAAATTAATTCTAATTTTAAGTTCAATATCATTCAATAATTTGGAAATTTTCCACCAAAACTTTGAAAGAACTATCAGGATTGATGTTCTTCCTCCCCAATTCAAATAGAATAGATTATTATAATAATTAGTTTCTTTTAAGTGTAAAAGACAATATGAATGACCCCAAAAGTCCTCACATTTAGTTCTGGTTGATTCAATTGGAATTAAAACATTTTCTTAGCTAACAATGGTTATTTACTTTTATTTTGATAGGATAATCATTGGAATCTCCCTCACACCAATATGCTTAAGGTAAAAATTGCTATTTTTATTTCCCTCTTTGATCAAGTCTAGAAATTAAAGGAGCCCTACTTTTTACTTTGTTAATATTGCTTTTATTTTGCCCTTTTTCTTCTTCCCTTCAGTCTCTAATATAATTATTCTTGAATAGTATTTCTCTATTTCAAATTGTCTTTCTGTATTTTCCTCATAATTTCTTTACTGAAATTATAACAATACATCTTGTTCCTTGGACATCAGTCAATGTCTTCTGTATTTCTTTCTACACAAAACTTGCTTACTCTCACAATTCCCTGCTCAAATTCAATTGACTTTTCTAAAATCGAAGCCATTTTTAACAGTGGTCAGGAAAGCAGACATCACTATTCCCCATGACTTTCTTCTTTACAAAAACATAAATTGTTCCCACTGCAAAATCCATAGATACTCCCAGATATGGTCAAATAATCAGTGTTCTTTCTGAGTGTATTATTCATCTGGCAGATTTGTCATCCTATCAAAAAAGCTTCCTTCTATGTAAGAATCAAATTAAACTCTCCAGATAAGCTTCTCTTGGCATTGAATTTCCACATTGGTTTTGTGAACTTGTTAGATGCAGTCTATATAAAATCTCCATGGAGAGAATTTCAATACCATGTCATTGTAATATCAAATTAATTTAATAAAAAAATAAATAATTATTTCATATTCTTTTTGTTAAAAAGACAGTCATCCCAGTTCACATCAGTTTAATAAACATTTACAAGTGCACAATTATGATGAAATCACTCTAATAGGTATGGGGATACCAAGAGAAAGAAGATATAGGCTCTGCTCTGAAAGAAGAAAAAAAAAAGATCTAGTTGCATGGAAGAGAGAAATGTACAATACAAGAGCAGATACAAGGGAAAGTGTGATAAGTTTATGATACAGTGTGAATCAAATATCTCACCTTTTCTTCTCTAGCTCATTTTATAAATCATAAAACTAAGGCAAATAGAGTTAAGTGACTTGTCACATAGTTAATGAGTGTCGAATTCGAACTAAGATCTTCTTGATTCCAGGCCTGGTACTCTATGTACTGCAACACCTAGTAGCCCTGTGGTCCTATTAGACCAACATATAAAAAAAAAAACCAGACTCTTTATAGAACTAGATGGGACCTTAATATCTTCTAGTTCATATTCTCTATTTTAAAGATGAAAAAACTGAGACCTAAAGAAGTTGAATGACCCATCCAAACAAACAGCAACTAATAGATCCCAGCTTCAAAATGTGTCTTTTGACTCTATATGTATGAGAAGTCTTCGTTTATGATGTAATTTTATCTTGTGAAATAGTATTTTATCTCTTCCAGATTTTTGTTATTCACAAATTTAATGAATGTTACTTATCATCCAAGTTATTTGTAAAAATGCTGTACCTTTACAAGAACATCTCTATGGCATGTTATAAAAGATTTCTGTCCATTTATTAATATTTTTCTGGTTCAAACATTCAGCCAGCTTTTGAATTACTCTTTTCCAGTCACACAATCCATATTTCTCTCATTTATTCATAGAAATGAGAGGGAACATGGCAGAGTTAATAAAAGGCTAGCCTTGAGGTAAAGAAAACCAGGGTTTCAATGCTTCCTCTGACACATTTTCACTATATGATCATGTGCAAGTCTCTTACTCCTTTAGAAACCCAAGCTATTTTTTGCAACTTTGTGCTATATATCTATAAAAGAAGAGTTTTAGCTGATAGTAACAAAAGAGTATAGAGAACAGCTAGATAGCACAAGATAGAGCATCAGCCCTGGAGCATGGAAAATTCCTTTTCCTGAGTTCAAATTCAGCCTCAGACATTTAGTAACTGTGTGACACAGAAAAATTACTTAACTCCTTTGTTTCAGATTCCTCTATAAAATTTGTAAAATGACTTAGAGAAGAAAATGGCAAACTATTCCAGTATCAATGTTAAGAAAACACCAAATTGGGTCACACAGTCAGACATGATTGAAAAGCACTGAACACCAATTCCAACAAAAGAATAAATGATCACTTGATGAACTACACATTTTAGTATCTTTTGAAGTTTTCTGTGGTGAAGCTGTTTTCTTTTGTCATTTCACTGACAGGTCTTTCTTTTCTAGAAGTGAAAAAAATGATCCTATGAGACAAACCTTTATAAATTATTCATACAGTTCATCCTTTTTGTATCATAAGTTCCAAATGATTGATCCTTCCACATGATTAATTATCAAGATAATACATGGTAAAGTAGTAGTTATCTAACTTCTGGCCTTCTTATATGAAATATGAAGCCTTATGTGAAGTTCAGTGTTTTAATTATGTTGAAAAATAATTAATGATCCTCTTTAACTGTTTACTATTTACAAATAGTAAAAACCTATTATATGTTTTTCTTTGTTTTTATATTACTCCATTGTCCATTTTTCTTCCTTTATATTGGTTCTTGTTGTTTTCATTATGATAAAAATTTGGATAGCCAAAATCATTTTAGAACTTTAAAATGGTATTTTAGCACCTTACAAAATCTGGCTCTTTTATTCTGTATATTAACACCCATTTGCAGGATACCACAATACAGAAAGTCAAGTAGAAAACATTGCTATGTTCTTTCCCTCTAGGCTTCCTTTTCCACATGCTTTCCTTGTCTGTGGTATAGAGAGAGAGAGAGAGAGAGAGAGAGAGAGAGAGAGAGAGAGAGAGAGAGAGAGAGAGAGAGAGAGTATGTTTGATTGGCCTGTCACTGTGAAATAAAGTGCTAGTGATATTAAAATATCTTTAATACTTCTGTTTCATTTAAGAAGAAAATGTATATTGGTTTGTCTTCACTAATCCTTTTTTTCATTATACTACAAAGTCATTCCTACAGCTATTTTTTTTACTTTTCCAGCAATCCCCCCCCCAAACAAAATAATATACTTTTTTTTTTCTTTCTAGACCATGAATTCCACCACTTCAGGAATTTAAATCACTACAAAAGTCTCTATTGGTGTCTTCCAAAGTGATTCCATTAGCATTCCCAAAATACCATTTTATGTGAAGATTCATTGGTCTCTCCTTTCCACAGGTCTTTATTTCATTCAACCATGGTTTAGTCCATTATCAGATGATCAGATTTGTGGAAAGCAGACATTGAATTCAAATGGAAAGTAAGATTCATATTTGGTATCTTGAAGCTTTTTATATTCAATGCCATTATAGAGCATGAAAGGGCATTCAAAAATTGTAATGGGATTAAAATTATATGAAAACCCATTAAGCCACTTAAAGTTTTGACCTACCATGCGCCAACATTTTTTATTCTTTTCTACATTATAATTCTTGTTTTGGAGTTAATTCACCTTTCTTATAATAATAACCTTTAAAAAAGTCAATAGATAAAATTAAATCATACAAACTATACTCATCCTATTGCAGAATCCTTTATTTTATAATCCTTGCCTTTTCCAGAGAGAATATTTTTCCCTAGGAGAGGGAGTAGGATAATAGTGGGGGAATGGTAGTATGATGATGGTTGTAGGAAGAAGTAAACAATGGATTTCAAAGCAACAAATGTATATGAAAGAAATTTTCTTGCCAATGAATAGATTTTGTCATCAGTATTTGGGAGACAGGAAAAATGAAGAATGTGTGTGTGTGTGTGTGTGTGTGTGTGTGTGTGTGTTCTTTAATTATCAGCTAGAGTTAAAGAAACCTTGTAGAATTCAGTTCATCCTCCTAGATGTCACATGGCAGGAGACAAGGACATACCATTTAGGTCATAATCATCCAAAAAGGGAATGAAATTGTTGCAGCCAATCAAAGGAGTTAATGATTTTTGAAGGTTTGGAGGGAATAAAACTGTGCTAGTGCTTTAGAGCAGTGGCTCTCCTCCCTCCAAGTACTTCCCTTTTGCTTGGGGGTGTTAGACCACCCGAATTTCATGAAATTCTAATTAAATATTTTTCTGCTTTTCACTTTGAGAGACCTCTAAGTAGTCATTTTGAGTGAGGGTCTGCACATCCCACACGTACTTGCTGGTGTGATCTTCTCTTTGGTTGTACCGCAAAACCTAGGTAATACTCTTGCTGGATCTCAATTATACCATTGATCAGAATCCAGTGAGGGAAAGATAGGAAAACATTCTTGTATTGAGATGATCTTGGCATTCAAAAGGGAAGGAAGTAACTTCTGATCTATAGAGAATTTACTGAGTTTTCTTTTCTTTCCTTCCTATTCATACACTAAGTCAATCCTCTGAAATATTGCTTTGTACCTTTAGCTCTACTTTAATCTAGAACCCCGCCCTGAAAAAAAAATAATAATTGATCCTAGATCATGGGGCTTAACTGAGACTCAATCAATAGGTTTCAGGGGACTCATGGCTTTGGAAGGGAGAAAGTACATATTTATTTTCACTAACCTCTGACAGAAATTTAGTATCACCCTTAATAATTCAGAAAACATTATTCTGAAAATGAGTCCATAGACTTCATCATACTGCCAAAGGAATCTGGGACACCAAGAAAGATTAAGAGTCCCTGCCAGAGAGGAAGACTTTCAGGAAGTTGGGTTTTTTTGTCTGTCTGTTTGTTTGTTTGCTACCTGTAATTAAATTGAATCATTTTCTGTTGCCATTTTATAGTTGTCCTAAAAAATCTTTTTTCTCTAAATTGACTTTGTCTACTATAATGTGTAGTAATATGTAAATGTCCCATTTATACAATGTTCTCCCTCCTTGTTTCTCCCTATCTAATTCTTCTAAAATCTTTCTCTTTTCCAGTAGTCATCTTACCTTTGGGGCAGAGATTTGAATAATCACCTTTTTGAAGGAAGACTTACTTCATTCAGTATTTTTCATTCATTCTATAATTCAACCTCAGTTATTGACTTACCATTCAATAACCTACCTCCAAGCATTTGCAGGAGGCTGTGCAGTTTTCCATTGATTCCAGCAGCTTCTGGAATCTGGCTAGTCATCCATAATTTGTCTTCACTACAGTCACATCTGTGCCAGATATGTATAAAGTTATCATACCTCTGCCTCTGTGAATACATAATTTCTTTCTAGACTCAATTGAAGTGCTACTATTTTCCTTCTTTCCCACAGGAGACTTTTTCTGATACTTTCATTTCAATTGAATTAGTTGTTTCCTGTCACTATTGAAATTTCATTGTATTTACTTTGTATAAATTGTGTTTACTTAACTGTATACATGTTGTAGTCTAAAGCAGGCAGTATGGTAGAATGGAAAATCAGCTTGTTTTGAAATTAAAGATTGCATTCTTACTAGTTATGTTATTCTGAACAAATTTTTTTTAACTTGTTTGGGGCTCAAAGTCTTTGTAAACTAGAGTTGGATAGAAGGCCTCAAGGTCCCTAACAACCTCCCTGTAAAGAAGACAGTATTATTATCTATTTTCTAGTAAATATATTCATAGATATATATATATATGTATGTATGTGGATATGTATATATATATAATACACACATACATGCGCACACACATACACATATACCTATCTATCCTCATCTCTTATATTTGGTAATTTCTAAATGAGAATTTGAAATCAGATCTTCCTTTTTCATCAAGTAATATGTCTTCTAATCATCCTTCCTTTGGCGGGCTATCTCTTTTCATCTTGTGTTTTATTTCACATTTCTTAAAGCACACCCTGGCCCCCTACTTCCTCCTTCTTGGCTGCTTTTCCTATTTATTTAAGCCTAGGAAGAGTGCTTTTATGGTCCAGAATAGCTCTTTATCTACTATGCCACATGGAAAGTGCTTTAGAGTCAAAAAGATCTTGATTCATGTGCTGTGTCTGACACATGCTGGTTGTAGGACACTGAAGGATAATCACATCCCCTCACTGATCCCCTCTAAGTCATTGGTGTCAAATTCAGATGAGGACTACTAAACCATACATAAGGTTTCTTGCAGTCACAGATTGACTTAGAAAAAATGTTAATATTATGCATACTTTATTGTATTTTATTTATTTTCTTAAACAATTCCCAATTATAACTTAATATGGTTACTACCACATTTGAGAGCTCTGTATTTGTTACTTCTGCTCTATGCAAAACAGACTAAAAGAAACAAAGAAATATCTGATCTGCAATAGTAAATTGGCATTGATAGAAGTCTTCCTCATCAGAGAGTTTTCATTTAAAAGAAATTATAGGTTCAGTTTTATGTGCTAAAAGCACAATTGGGGAGCTCATTTCCAGATGTGGTCTATCAAGTCAGTTTTGAGATAGCTGTGGAACTTAAGTTGGCCTTTGAAGAAAGTTGATGTAAGATTTAGTGAGATAGAAATAAATTTTATGTAGAGAAATAGGAATAAATGTCTCTTTTTGTTAAAATAATTAATATACATCTAAAATCATGAGATACTATTGTTTATAATGAAGATAAAGTAGACTCTTTTCCTGTAAATTCAGAGATAAAACAAGGATGTCCATTGTCACCTCTTCTGATTGACATTTGCGATAAGGTTGGGATGCAGAGACTTTTTCCAAGGATTGGGGACAGGAGAAACAAAGGCAAAAGTGTGGGACATATTGCAAAAATCATAATATTTAAAGCTGAAATGAAACCTTACAATCAGTTATTCAGACCCATTGATTTAATAAATAAGAGAATTGAGTTCCAACCTAGTGAAATCACTTGTCCCAAGTCATCAAGATAATAATTAGTAGTCAAGATATGTTCAGAACAGTCAGTAATCCAATTTGGCAAGAATCAATGGTGTTCAAAGGACAATAGAAGGGGGAAATGTTAGAAAGGTAGTTTAATCTCAATATACCTTGAATCATACTCAATGGAGTTTAAATTTCATTCAGTAGGCAATGGGGGACCACTGAAGTTTAATGAATGCTGGAATGACATGATCAGAGATATGTATTTGGAAAATGACACTGACATCAGTAAGTATTGTATTAAATTGGGGAGAAAATGGGTCAGACAGACCCACTATTATGCTGTTGGGGTAGTCTATTCAAGGGGTCTGAAATGAGTTTGAAATGAAACAAAGGAAGGGAGAGCTGGGTGAGATACTTTAGGAAGTAGAATGTTCAGTATTACATTCTTTTGAAGTCCAGTACTGCTTAGAATAGGGCTCTGCATACATTTTAAGCATGACTATTATTCTAGGAATATATGAACACCATTATAATCTATTTACATTTATGCCTATTAACTCTATTGATCTATTGAAAAGACAAACTAGTCTTTGACTATCAGGAGATGAATGGAATAGGACTTACAATTAATGTGAAATCTTTATTTGCAACATAATTAAATCCAATTCAAGATTTTATTTCTACTCTGCAATGAATTATTTTGCATTGATGGATCAACCTAGCAAAACAAGAGAGCCAATGTCATTGCAGATGTTTGCAGTTTTAGTATGCTGAGAAAAGTGAAATGATCTAATAGGGGCCAATTATTGAGCTTTACTGCTGCTCTAGCAGAAGTGCTATTAAAGTGTCTAATTAATTAGTAAAAACTAATTGGCAATCACTGAGAGATGCTGTGGAATCTGCTGCCTTCATCACCAATAGCAAAGCAGCCAGACACACAGCACAACTGGGACAACTTTCATTTTCAAAGGCTAGCATGTGAGAATGTTTAATAACATCAGTGTACAATCCTCTCCTCTTCTACCCCCCATGCACTATAGACAATCCCTATTTGAAGCAGCATGCATTTGTGAGTTGGGGAAAGATCAGGAATATGAAAAATAAAAGTTGAATTTTATATTCCATCGGGGTTTTTTTTATCAAATACTCTGATCACTAGAAATACCCAAAAGACAAACATTCTGTAAAAAAAAAAAAAAAAAAAAAAAAAAAAAAAAGATCTTCCAACATACCAACCAAAATAAATGTACATTGTTATAGCTTTGGAACTCAGTGTCTCTACAAGGCATCTCTGTTTATTTGTTAGTTGAACTATGATTCAAGAAATAAATATTGGCTTCCAACACCCCTAAGGGATTTGTTCTTAGGACATCATTAGCTCTCTCTATCTCTTGAAAAGTCTTCAAAGATGAGAATTTATTCTGATACCCTTCATCCCACTCCCACACATGTGAAAGTAATACAAGTCAACCTCCTTAAAATTCTTCAGAGAATTCTAATTAATAGAATTCTTACAAAGTCAACATTTAATTCTCAAAGACTAGGGACAAAACAGATTGCAGTGCTAACAGGTTGGAAGCATCCTTGGTAATTTTTTTTCCTTTCATTTCAACTTCTATAAAGCTTTTTTTAGGAACTTCCAAGGTTTTAGCATTTATAATTCCCAAATATTCTGTGCACTCTTTTGAAATATTACTTTGAAGACTGGCCTATCCCCAAAAGATATCTTAAGAAAATATTAATAAGCCAAATATTTAACAAATGTTATTGGGAATAAAACTAATATAAACTTATATTCTAAGGAGAACATAGTAAACTAGTATTTCTTAAACAATTCATTCAATTCTATGAATTTTATTAGGTGTTTATTTTATGTAAGTCATTGTGATGGGCACTGGAGATCGAAAAACAAAAATTAAATAAAATTTTCCCTCAAAAAAACTTAAATATTTCAATTTCTAAAAGGAGAAACCCAATGTGTAAATAGATCCATATAGGTTGAGAAAGACAGAGAGAAGGGAAGGAATAGACATCTATATGGTACCAATTATGTGCCAGCAATCAATCATTCATAAACATGTATTGAACACCTACAATGTGCTAGGCACTTTATTAAAAATGTTATCTCATTTGATCTTGATGGGTACCAAAAGAGAGATCCAGACAAAGTGCTCTAGAAATTTTTGGGGAAATATAAGCTATAAAAAGGAAATACCAAATATATCTTTAGAAAATAGACTATGATTATAAAAGGCAGGGATGAAGATTGACTACCTTCCAGGCAGGTGGAATGACCTCTAGAAAAGCATAGAGGTGAGAGATGCTCTTTTGATGTCCAGCACCCCTAATTGTCCAGTTTTAAAGGTCATTTCAGTTTCAGGAAACTGTTTGAAAGAGCCATCTGAAAACAAACATGCACAGAAAACCTTTTGCTTTATGGTCGAAATAAGCCTCTACCTGTTTAAGGTAATTGCACATATAGTTGTATTTAGAGGATTCATATATTGAGATAACTGGATCCAAGATCCCAAGCCCAACCTTATCTGTTTATTTTTTTGTATTCTCCTTTTCCTACCCATTTTTCCTCAAATATTATAATCATGGATTCCAAGAAGTTTCAATATAATCCCTAATTTAAATGTTCAGTCTCATTCAATTACTTCAAAATTTCAATGGATCTTTTCTCCCATCAATTCTGTTCAATTCAAAAAGTATTAAATGCCATACTATGCACCAAGTACTGTTCTAAGTTGGTGGAGGACAAAAAAAATAATAAGAAGAATCCTCTGTCCTCAAGGAATTCACATTCTTTGGTTGTGTATATACCTGTAAGAGAGTGTGCAATTCATCAGTAATTTCTCATTTCCATTCACCAAAACAACATAAATAAATAAATAAATCCTTTCCTATGCCTTTTGTCTTATATGACTTGTGGAAAGTTGACCATGATCCTTATGAAAAGTCAAGAGTAGATAGAAAATAATGAAGTTCATTCTTCTAGTGTTTGTTCATTTTTGTAAGGCACTGCAATATCCAATATAATCTATTTTAATTAACTTGATGTTATTTGGAACTATGATTAGGGAATACCTGAATTCATTTAAAAGTTTTTTCTAGTAGAGGTTTTGAAGAAGTTCTGTTTAAACTGAGGGCTTTTGACTATGCAAATAAAATGAGAAAATGGTGATTAGCAATGGAAAGTAATAGATTATTAAGATTTTGACAGGTCTATCTTAGGAAATACATATATGTATGCATGTTTACATGTTTATACAAATATGTATGCACATTCATACATCCATATATATTTCTCCATATATAATACATATGCATATATATATTTCTTTACATATATAAGGTGTGTCCATGTTTATTGCAATTAATTCCACTGTCAATAACTTATTTTGAGAAGTGACATTACATGCTTTTTTACAAGTTTTCTCCTTTTTGACTGAAACTTATTCTGCTTATTTATGTTGATTTTAGGGTGACTTTAAAAATATGGCAATCCTATGAAGCAAATTTTGGCTTATACTTCAGGCCCCTATTTTCATAAATCTTATGATAGCCTAATATAATAAAATATGTCTGATTAAAATCACTCCACATTTAAAAACAAATGTATATTTGGGTAAAATTAATCAATCTAGATTCAAAACATTCTGTGGTCATTTTGTGGGGTTCATTGTGGTTTCTTTGTATCAACTTATGTAAACTCCAGATCCAGTCATCTTTCCACTATGCTTACTTTGTTCTAGGTACTGTGCTAAATGCTAGAATTACAGATATAAAAAGAAGAAAAATAAAATGACATGGAATTGTCAGCTAAAAAAAGGAATTTCTTCTTTTAATATGTGTCCAATATATTTTGTGTAAAAATAAAATATAGTTGGTGTTGCCTTTTATTATTTATTAGATTTGAAGAAATAGAATGACTTTAAAACTATTAAATTATTTTAGGTAGTCAATTTCAACAAAGATTTATTTATTGCAAATCTAGTTAGGTTTTATTCAATAGGAATTTTATAGAAAGCTGTATAATTTTACAAAAAGAATCACGTCATGAAATCCATTCATCTGCAAACTCAACAGTCAAACGGCTTTCTCTTGACCATTCTGAAATTAAAATTCGATTGTTGTTTCATTGTGTTTATCTAACTTTTAAGCAATAATCAAGTAGCCAAATAGTTGATGTTGATTTAAAACTAAATAAGAAACAATGTAATCTTCAGCTCTGAATACCAAAGGTTGTTTCAAAGGACCTCTGAGTGGTTATAAGGACTGAATTATCCTTAAATTGAGCTTGAGTATAGATGGCATTTTTTAATGGTGTACACTAATACTACATCTGGGGGTGCTTAATATATGCTTGCAAGTTGATTGGTAGGTTGTTGGATTATGAATCAAATATTCTAGACTGAGTTTTATTAGCATATTTTAAAAGATTACAGGTGTCAAAAATAAATCATTTTATGTCATTTAATTTCAATTCAATTCAGTTTCAATTCAAAAAGCATACATTGGGCATTTGCTCTCTGCCAGATATTCTGCTCAGTTTTTAACCAAAGTTCAACATTCAAAAGGCTCATGGTTTGACGTTCTCACTCTTTTCCCTCCTCTTCTCATGCTTAATCCTTAACACATTAGGTGATTCTTTTATTTGTTTTCTAGTTTGGGTTTTTTGTTTGTGTTTGTCCAGGGTTTTTTTTAATTTTTTTTTGCTTGTATTGTTTTGTTTGTTTTTTGTCAAAAATAAGAGGTATTTAATTAAAGCAGTAAAGGAAGAACAATGACCAAATGCTGAATCAAATAGTAAATATTTCCTGCCCTCCCTATATACAATCTAGATGATCTTCTATGCTTCCAATGTAATTAAAAGTTTCTTTTAAAGTCTTTTTCTTCCTTTCTTTTCCTCTAACCCACATATAATATTTAAAAAAAGGAATACAATCAGTTCAAGCCTATAAGTATTTCCAACTCTCCTTTGATATAGTCATGGTTTAGATGGTAATCTTTTGTAATGAGGATAATCATTATTGAAAGCAAATTAGAATACTGCAAATATACACATAAAATTATGAAAACGCCAATAGTATCTGACCATGAAATTCCATTACTAGATTTGAACTCCAAGGAGGCAATTGATAAGAAGAAAATCCCCCAAATGTTTATAGTAGTGCTTTTCATAGAAAATAATTGGGGGGGGAGGAAATAATTAGATGCTCATTCATAAGGGAATGACTAAATAAGTTGAGATACAATTTAAATTTACAATTATAATTTAAATAGAATGTAATTGACTATTACTGCACTCTAAGAATGATGGATATGATGAATATAGAGAATCATGGAAAGAGTTACATGAACTGATGCAGAGTGAAGTAAGCAGAATTTTTAAAAAATATATATATACAAAGAGTACAATAGGGTAAACATAAGGAACTGCAAAATAATATATTTTAAGCTTCTTAAGATCAACTATCATGCCTCATTTATTTTTGCATTTCCCCTCAGTAATTATAATTAATGTAGTATGTGTAGGTACTACACATACTAAATGAGAAACTTAATGTTTGTAAAAAATGATTGATTAACATCTACAATGGGTTTCTAGCTTTTTAAAGATTATTTCCATACCCATGATATATCCCTTCTTTTAAAACTATTTAATTTTTAATTAATTAAATTGCTAGAGCATTACTCAGATGTATATGTATATATAATATATATATACATATATATTATATACATATATATATATCTTTGGAAATTAACAACTGGAACTCTTCTTATGAGTGAGCCCAAAGTTGTACTCTCCTCTTGATGATGTTCCAACTATCCTTTTGGTTTCCATTAAGTTTGGAACCCCATTGAATAAGGGCAAGGATAGGAGACAAATCCACTTCTAGGGTATTCTTGGAAATAAGAGTGCTTGACTCTGATATGCCTGAGTAGCATCCCATGAGATTAGATTACTCACACTCATGGCCTAACTTCTTCAGGGACTATTTCCAAATGGCAAAGTAGTTAAAGTCATCACATAAAGGTTTCCAGTAAAGACCCAAGAAGGCAAAGATTGAGTCTAGGCTGCTAATTAACAAATTATCACCTAATTTAAATAGCAAAAGATATCAGTTATTTGCCAAATATGAAAAATCTTCAGGCAGCTTTATTCTAATGGAAAACTGTGAAGTGCTATGTTTGCTTTTGGCAGTTCCTCCCCCCCCTCCCACTTTTGGCAGGCTGACAGATGGTCTCCAGGAGCCCAGTGCCTCCTGTCACTGAGAAAGGAGGACAAACTAATTCATGCTAAAAGTTTTAATATTGTACGCCTTCTGGGGTACAGTAAAACTCATTACAAACTTTTGAACATCTAGTGGTCTAATATGGGCTTATCAGGTGCAGACAGAATTTTAAGAATATTGCATAATATTATCTCAAAATCCATTATAACAGTCCTTGCTTTATCATACTGCCCTCACCAGCACATTTTTTCAAGAAACATTATAATAGAAAGAAAATAACTCCATGATGTTATCTACCCAGTTTTGTTCTTTCTTTCCCCAAAACCTGTGAAGAGAATTTTTTTCTTTTGCTGGGGATCTTTTGCATCAGTGGAAGCAAATCACTGATTCATTTATTGATAGGTAGGATAGCCCTGCTAATAAATGTTATCTTTCTTGGAAATCAGTCTCAGTTTAACATTTTTTTAAAAAATCCAATCACAATGCTAGTTATCATCTACTTTACTCCAATTTTTTGTTGGTGTTGAAACCCAGGTGGGAAGTTCACTGGCCTGGACCTACACCATTGCTTATTGTCACAAAATATGACTTGGGCCAGTTCACTGCTCTTTTGTTAGCCTAATAATCTACTCCCCGGGCTTATCTGTTAGTGTCAGATTTAGGGTTTTATCAGTTTTAACCTACCACTTCTGAGCTAAAGTACCACCAGCCTGAACTTCCCTAGTATGATAGATTACTTTATAGTATGGGCTACCTTGCTGGTCTACAGTATGCTTGTTAAATATCTTGAAAATTTACAAAGGTCTGCATGGCCATCATATTTCAGTTGTTCTTAGGCAAATGTTCAGCCCCATTTCTTTAGACTGTGAGGGTATTGTAGGGTGAAGTGTGGGGTAGAGTGTCAGTGTGTGTGTGTGGGTGTTTGTGTGGGTGTGGGTGTGATGGGGAGGTGTGGGGAAGATAGGAATGAAAAGGAATTTCCTTTTTTTAGAAGGTTTAGCATACTGATTGAATTCCATCTTCTAAGAGATAATAAAACTTACAAGTGTGATCAATTTCTTTGACCACAAAGCTGATTTGAATTAAAAAGAATACAAAACCAAAAAAAAATGGGATTTTGAAGGTGAGAATTTTGATTTCACTGGTTTCCCAGGATTTGTGCATGGTCAGAATCTAGAGAAACCTGAGAGCCTGACCTTTCTTGGGAAGACAGAGTCTCTTTTTTTCAGGGTCTGAAGAAACTATATTTGCTACTGCAAAACAAGTATTTTTTCTCATATAAATTTTCACTTAACTACATAGCTTATTTTTTTTTCTCAGACTTGGAGTAAGGCAAAAATAACTAAACAGCAACAAACAAACCTAATATCAAAAATAATCGGCTTAAGAAAGTTGCTGGAAATTTAGAAGGGCAATTTTAAAAATAATTCCATTTCTTAAGCACTGCAAGTGGGAAAATACCTGTTTCTCCTAACAGATAAAGATAGAATGGGAACAGTTAATGTTCTTCACAGTGACTAGTAGATGTAAGCTCAACTTTTTTCCAATGATCAGCAATAGATATAAATTACCACTTCAAAAAAACTGCTCCTCAGTTAAACAAAATGAGTATTTTCCAGGAAACACTATAATAGAAAGGACAGGGATCCTTGAATCAAAAGTCATGGATTTAAAGTCCTAATACTGCTTTAACAACTGTGTAACCTAGAATAATTAATTTATAAAATCTCTTAATCTATAACAATACTTTACCTCAAGAGAATAGTTGTGAGCAATAAACTTTGTTACTTCTTTTTTGGACAAATGATTTTTGTACTGTAATTTCATTTATAAAGGTCTATAAGGAAAATCCCTTTAATGCCATATCAGCATTTAGTCTGCAACTAATAGTCTTAGAGAGGTTCCTTGGGTGTTAACAGGGTTAAATGATTTTTCAGAGGTCAAGCCTGAATGCAGGTCTTTCTGATTCTGAGGTTGGCTCTATTCTCTCTACAAATTGTTCTTTCTCTCATCAGTGCTAAAGTGCATATAAATATGATTTATTATCATCTCTTAAAAAATAATTTACCCATCGCATTGCTTAATTATTCCATAAAATGTACCTTCATAAAGAAAATAAAGTAGGATCAACAGAAAACAGTTTACATTAAAGAATCCTAAGATTCAACTCAAGGACTATTCTTCTTTGTTGGACATGGAGTGCATTTGCTTCTCTCATATAGATTATGAAAGAAATGAGATAAATGCACAATTTTGCATAATCTTTTCATAATTTAAAAGACAAAAATATTAAGGCAAACAATATTATAGAGTGCATTATAGAGTCACACACACACACACACACACCCTCCCTAATACTTAAGCAGTCCCTACAGATTTATTGTTGGCCCATTCATTGTGCAGAATTCATAAGCTAGACCCAATACATGGAAACATTTTTTTTTCCTCTCAGACTACAGAAGGGGTGATTAGCCTTCTAGAATGTGTTTTTGTCCATTTAAGTGTGAAAAACTGCCTGATCAACTTTGCTCAATTAATGAATGTTGACTTACAAAGTAATTGGTAACAGAGCTTCTAAATGCCTCTTAGACGACTAGAAGAACACTTGGAGTGCTGATTGATCCAGCAGGGGTCTTTAAAGATGTCTATGAGGCAGGGAAATGATTGCCAGGTGTTTAGTGGGGCCTTGAACTCAGGGCTTCTGCTCTATACTTAGAATTACAGCAGTACTTTATTGGTTGTATAAATTTGAAATGCTCTTAAGCAAATATGCAAAACAAGGGTGGGCTATAGCCAGGATCACATCAAATAGAATCAAATTCTCTAAATATGTTATTCAATTCTTTTATGGGAATTCATGAAAGAGTTTGTTCCTTTGTTTTTTTTTTCCTTTTTCTGACAGAAAGTAAACTAGCTATATATTTTCTTCCAAAAATAATTTCCAAGTTTCTAGGATCCATATCACTAATAATCAAAAAAGTCTGACTGCAGCCCAAAAATAAAAATAAAAAGTACTCATTTCCCTAAATGATGAAGGTTTATTTCTTAATATAATAACATCTAAAATTTCATAATGTGACATCCCAAATCAAAAGTAATAGTTTTTGGAACAGCAAAAAGACTAGCATGTTCCAACTTTGACTCTCAGAAACAAAGCAAAACAAACAAACAAACAAATATGATAAGAGTTTCAGATTGTCTACTGGATTTTTATGTGACCTTGGTTCCAAAAGAATACTGTTATTTTCATATAAAATATAGTTTCCTGAGTATAGTAAAAAAAATGTGCAAGAGAACCAGAGCTTTATTAAAAGCTTGTATTTCTCATCGACAAAATGACAAAAATTCTCAATAGCAGATTTTTAGAATTTTTGAGGTTGTAATGCCTGTTTAATCTTTATAAACTTCCCTCCTAAGAGTGTTATATTGCATTTCCTTTACCCCCCCAAAAAAACTCTAAAATTAATTTAGCTTTATGAATTGAAATGAGTTGAAATAACTGGAGACACTTTAGTGTGTTATAAAACAAAGATTAGACAACAGTACATTAGACGGAAAAATCTAAGTTCCCTGGTCTCTTATCCAATACCTTGTTCTTAGGAAACCAGAACAAATTTGTGAATAAGTGTTAATAATGCCCCATCCTTTGAGAACTCTTTAACAACCTATGTGCTCTCCAGTTGCCAGGGCAAAGGATGAATACTTTGAAAGAAACTTTAAAAATAATTAATAATTTGGGAGAACAAGGGGTGGGGAGAGATCTGACCAAGCATTTTTAAAATAAAGTTCTTGCTTTACTTAATGATGAAATTTTTAGTACAGGTAGACACTAGCATATTAGAAAAGTGAATTTCACAATATAAAAGTTTTAGTATGTGAAATCCTTCTCCTGTTTCTCAAAGTTACTGTTTCAGAAGGGCACGAAAGTCCATTTTGTCAGCAGATTTATCTCTCAAGAGATGTCTTTTGGTATCTACAAAAATAGATTCTCCTCTTAATATCTTCATTCTTGATGTATTTGTCCTGAGAGAAATCATTTTCCAAGGGATTTGTGGGGCATTAGGTTGTTTTCTTGCTCCTCTCTCCTACCAATTTTCCATCTCTTTTACCTGTTCAAACAGTGCTGAGGCTTAACAGAAGGAAAATCCAGATTTGAACAGTGGTTCAGGGCTTTAGACATAAGCTTTCTTCTTGTCCTAGTGTAACTACTGGTTGGACTGCTCTCAATAAATAGCTTCTCCAGGGATATAATCTTTCCCTCAAGCTCTATTACTTTATGGTTTACTTATGTCCATTTCACTGAACTGTAAGATACTCTAATTCCCCAGAGCATTGCTTTTGTAGCTTCTGAAATCAAATTAGGTTAAAATCATGTTTGCTTTTCTAAGTATCTCTTTTGGTATTTAAAGAGAATGTATTTTAAACCACTCACCTTTAAGCTCCTCAGTCCCAAAAAGTCCTATAGTCAAGTTGAGTCAAGTTCTACAGAATAGGAAGCACCTGCGTCATCATCATAATAATAATAGCTAATGCTTGTGTTAGTTTTTATAAGAATTGTTTTCAAAATTATGAAGATCACTTCATAACAACTATATGAAATTAGTAGGACAGAAAGCATCATCATTAATGTAGAGGTAAGGTCACTGAGATACAAAAACTGACTTTTCAAAAAAAAAAACATACAATGACTTAGTCATAGACAAATGAATTTTAAAATTTAAAAAATGCTTAAAGAGTTATCCAAGAAGTGGAAATCTAGGAGAGCAGGTCAGAGTCAAATGTATAATGCAATAGATAAAGCTTACTGGATATAGATCAGTCAGAAATGATTGAAACCAATGTTGCTATTGTTAATCTGTCCCTGGGATATAGGTTGTCTGAGCCTGATAACTTGAATTCATCAAGGACAGCAAAGCATCCTGACTTCCTATTAATTCTTGGTTTCAGTACCCCATTAGCCACTTTTGCTTTCTTATTTCTGACCAAAGGCCATTCTCTTTGGAAGGAAAAAAAAATCAGCAGGAAAAAAAAATCAACAGCAATGTTATCAGTAGTTCAGCCTTCTTTCTGTTTTCTATTTTCATTGTTCCATCTACCCAGAACTAACTACTCTTTTCTTTCTTTGTTGACTCTTTTCTCTTAACCAGTATTGCAAAAATATATATTTACTATAGTGTAAATTGTTTGATTCAGTAAATACTGTCCATAGGAATTTTTGCTGGGAGGTAAAATAAATTGGGAACATAATTGTTATACACACGTGTGTCTATATGTATATATGTATATAAGCACATATATACATATGTGTGTGCATGTTTGGGAGTTTGGACTACTCCCCAGATACATTAATATCAAAGCTGATGATTATGTGCTTGATGAACAGTTTATTACTATTCCTTATATCTGGTTTTTATTTTTTATTAGATCAATTATGTTGCTGTCTCTTAGCAATTGTGTTGCTGTCCTTTCACTGTTAAACAAAGTCTTATCTTTGAATCTCTGGTATGCTTGATAAATTCATATACTGGCCAGTCTATGCTTTCCTTCATTGGGTTTTGAGGAAGAGATTCTAGCAGAAATAATAGTAGACTAATTAAGCAATTAGAGCCAAACCTCAATTATTATTAACCTTACCACATTGAGAGAAAATACTTATAAAAATTAGAAAATTAAAAGTTCATAAGATCAGAAATATAAATAATAAAATTATAGAGGTACTTTTAAAAAATACATTTGGGACCCTTTTCTTCATTTTATCAAAGAAAAAGAAATTTTCTCTGAAAATAAAATAGAATAAAACATGGAATGTTACTGTAATGTAACATTACCATTACATTGAAATTTTGGAGGCACAATAACAAAATTTTATTTTATATGCATAATTTTGTAAGAAAAAAGTCAAAGGTAAATAATTCAAGCCTTCTAGGCATAAAAGTAGTTTAGATAGGAAGAGCTTTGTGTATAAATAGAAACTATTTGACAAAACAAAAACAAAACTTTTTTTTCAAACAAAATTTTATGTAACATTGCTTATAGAAAAATAATGATCCCTTAGCTAGATGCCTACTTTTCATGATGCCATTCTGTCCAATGTCTCATTATTCTTAAAAGATGGGGGAAAGAAAAAAGATAAATATTCTCTTATCAGTTTCTTTACCTATAAAATGAAAAAAAAGTGGATCAGATGACCACTAAGGCTCCTTCCAAATCCAGATCTGACTCTTTATCCTATATACATATATATATGTATATATATATATATATATATATATCCTCCAACTGTGGGCTCTGAGATGACTCAAATATAGTTTAGGATAAAATTTCAGATATCTAAATGGAGTCAGAATTGGAGAGCCAGAAAAGAAGGATTTCAATGAATCATTCAAAATTAGTCTGATCATATATGTTTTTTGCCAGAACGAATTGCCTTTTGTAATCTAGTGAACCCATTGCTCATCCCTGGCTCACCTTCTTGCCCCTTGGCTCTCAGCCTTGGCATCCTTCTCCTTGTTCCTTCCAGCTACCTAACATCCTGGCTCCCTACAAACATCCTATCAATCTGAATCTACCCCCTCCGGACTTAGTAATGAGTTTTCTCCCTCAAAGAAGGGTAATTCCTAACTAGATATTGATCCTTTCTTTTCTTTTCTTTTCTTTTTTAAAAATAATTTTCTCCCTAAACATAATTGCTTGATTGTGCTCATATTTAGTAAGTGACTCTCTACTGCCCTCTGCTGGACCATGACTGCCCTCTCTCTTTTTAACCTGCATCACCTCAGATACGTTTTAACCTTCCCTGGTCCCAGGCAGCTTTCAGATTACAATTGTTTGGAAAGACTGAAACTTATTCCACATATATAATCTGTGAATGGTCGAATATTTCATAAGCCCAAGCAAGCTTAATACTTAGAAAGTTAACTAATATTAATTAATAAAAAACATAACCCCCCCCAAAAAATCATCATTTAAACTCATTTTTTTTTTTAATGACAACCTCTATACTAAGCAATGCAGCTATGTGGACAGAAGCTTTGGAAATTAAGTGGTGGATATGATGAAAATTCCTCTCTTTAGCCTTATACTATGCAGCTTCTCAGAACAATTTTTATGTGCCTTTTAAAAGTTACTTTTTCTAGTGTTCTTATCCTTTTAGGAGTAGAAAGGAAAAAAAAAGTATTCTCCTCCCCTCCACCCCAACACACAGATCCTCCTCCCCAAACAATTTAGGAACTTATTATATGTCTCTCTCTAGTCATGTATAGACCAGCGTACTAAAGCCATGGCTTAGCTACTTGGCAACTAGAAATGAATACAATCACTTATATCTCAAGACTTTTGAAATATGGTGCAAATGACATTGACTTTGAATCATCTTTCATGCAATGCTGCCTGTAAACTAAAATACTGGTAACTTTTAGTAAAGGAATATCTTATATTTTGTGATATAAACTCTATGCAAATATGTAAAATCATACCAAACACTTAGCCAGGGATAACTTGTAAATCCTTGCATGCCTTTATACATTTATTATTATATTGTATATGAGATCAGTTTCTCTGTAATGGCTTGGAAAATGGTAATCACCACATTTTGGTTATATGGTCTCATAAAAAAAAGCCTGTAGTTCTATGGGATTGGAAGAGGATAAGGGGGATGTTTCATCATGAACAGTCAAATCTTATTAGTCAACATATAATTTACATGGTCAATCAACTAATGAGATACAACCTATGAGGATACTCATTTATCAGGTACTCATATTTTCAGAATGTCTTTGGGCAAGATTTCATTTAACTTTTCTGTATTTTACCTAAATTGGGGGAGGGGGGAATTAGAAGTTTCCCAATGCTGTAATTACTTTACCTTTTAGTTCCTAATTGTTCTTCTATTTACTAATCTTGAGCTGATTCCAAAATTATTATGACCTTAATGGAATATTGTTGATTTTAGTTAAACTAAGATAGTTTTGTGGAAAAGGATGAAACTAGTGCTTCATTAGTTAGGACCTAATATTCAATTAAAAAATGAGTGAACTTGATTCAATGTTTGTTTCATGATGATTCTGAAATTGGGTGAACCTTTCTATCATAACAACTTTTTTTTTTTTTTTTTTTTTTTTTTACTTTTTGCTGAGGCAATTGAGGTTAAATGACTTGCGTGGGATCATACAGCTAGGGAATGTTAAGTGTCTGAGACCAAATTTGAACTCAGGTCCTCAAGACTTCAGGGCTGGCACTCTATCCACTGCACCACCTAGCTGCCCCTCTATCATAACTTCTTTAATTGTCAGAAGAGTCAAGGCATTAACTGCTCAAAGGCATATTTATTTATTGCAAACCAAAAAAGTCCTTTTAGAATACTTTTCAATTATGTCTATTCTAACTAACGTTTTGTTATACTTATTTATGTTACAGCTCTCTCAGAGAGAATGATTTGGTGTGCATTTGATAGATGTTTGTTGAATTGAATCAAGTAGAGTTTTCACAAAAATAAATAGGGTGGAACCTGGTCACAAAGGTAAAGATTCTCCTTAAGGTCTCTATCCTGTCAACTAAATTTGAGACTGAGTCTCTGAGGAAGGTAAAAAAAAAAGCAAATATTTATTATTTTCTTGTTTTTCATGATTTTCAAATGGTTAGCACAAAGAATTTATTTTTTTTAAAGAAGAGATTATATTTAATCTTTTTGCTTTCTCAAATGCATGTAGAATAAATCAACTGTAGAGGTAAGTGAAACTTTTGACATTTGGTAGGTTGGAGGTTGATAGACAGGTTAAGAAACAATAACTCTATCATGGGAATTTGGCAGTTCATCTTTCCAAAAGAAACATGTTTTGGACTGCAAAATGTTCGTTTTTCGAATGGCATACAAGCGTCAAAATTTTCTACCATTTTAGCCTTACTATTTTCTCAAGTAATTAACAATACATCATAATTAGTTGGAAAGCACTAAAAAATAAAATTACATCTCCTTAGGAGTGTTTTGCACTTTTAGGGACTCAAAAATATATTAGTAATTCGATTTATTTGCATTATTGGAGTGCAAGTCTGTAGTAATGAACAAAGATGAGAATTAGTTAGCATCTTTTGGAGTTATAAAATATTTATTACTTAGTAATATATCAAATTTACTATAGACATGGAAGTTAATTTTTGATAACATGATCATATGGTATATAATTTTAAACACTTTTATTTTTGCTATTAAAGAGAACAACATTTTAAAAATAATCTTCCTAATTTTCCTTTCTACTAAGAATAGTGTTGTTGTATGGGTTAGGATGGAGAATGTTAATGCATTTTCATTGTAAATTAATCTTGTGTGGATTCCAAATACCTAAGCATCACAGCAGCAATCAAAGACAATAGGGAGATAGCTCTGAAACCCAAGTTGGAGAGTAGGTTGTGAAGAATTTAATATATTTGACATTTAGAGTGGGAATAAAGCTATAAAATGTAGGTTGCAAAGATACAGAAAAGTATTGAAACCTGCTCTCTTACCAATAAGAATATATTTTTATGTCAGATGCCAAAATGGTACAGTTGTCTTATCTAATATTTATTATTTATACATATTTTTTTCAAAATTTGACTCAATCATTTTGTGGATTATATATGTGAGATTATAATAGAATTTAAACAGCTTTTTGAAAAAGGTTAGAGAAGGGTGTTGTTATGTTGATAGTGCAGTGGATGGTGCTCTAGCACCAGATTTAGAGTCAGGAAGACTCATGAAATTCAAATCTGGCTTCAGATACTTACTATCTGTATGACCCTGGGCAAGTCACTTAAACTTATTAGCTTCAGTTTCCTCAAATGGAGGAAATGAACTGGAGAAGAAAATAGCAAGCCATTCCAGAATGTTCTGTTAAAACACCAAATGGGGTCACAAAAAAAATTGGACATGGCTAAAAATGCCTAAAAAAAATTAATAACAGATTTACATATGGATTCATCAGATTTAGATATGGGACAAATGCATCATCTAGTCTTTTAGTCACAGAGATATTAACTGCTTTTTTCCTTTCCCCCTCAACCAAACTTGTATTCTTTTCAGTATGGGTATGACTTGCACGAATTGTTGGGAAGGAGGAAATATAATTTACAGAAATGTAAACTCATCAATGCCCTAGAAATAGAATTTAATTTCTTTTAAAAGACAGATTGAAGTGATCTATGAATATATATATGTACATATGTATCATATATATATACATACAAAATCCTTGAAAATAGCTGAATAAATCAAAAGTTTGGTCAGAGAGTTTAAGAGGTACATGTGTGCTACTTAAGGTCTGCTCCATTCAGAATCTCCCAGGATATTAACTCTAATCTTTACCCACCCCACAACTTTTAGCTTTCCTAAATGATAGATAAACTTTTGACATCATCCTTGAAGTATTCTTGGTGACATTTATAAGGGATACTACCTGGACCTCAGAATTTTAATCTTGAATGTTATAAACATAAGGAAGAAGTCAAAGGGAAGGTCCTTGATAATAATCACTTCTTTTGTATGAAAATTTAGCCTAAACTATTCCTTTTGAAGCCATAGATGTATGTTTTTAACTGGAAATATGAGTAAGCTATTAATTGTCAGAAGCAAAGAGGAGAACATTCAAGCTGAAGGCAATTGCATAAAAATAGTTATATGTAGGGCATGCTAATTCACCCTCTCTGACTACCAATTTCATTGTGGATTAGTTTCAGAATATGTTGTTCTTTGTAGAGGTTTAGAAGCCCTAAGTCTTCATTGTTGTCCACAAAACCTATTTCAGATTACTACTGGTCACAATATTCCTGATGCCATTTCCATGGCCAATATGGGAGTTTGGGTATCTGCCCAAGATCTAATAGCTACAGTGGTCATATAAATAGATCACTGTGACATGGAGTTCTAAGTTTTATTCCTGATTTAGATAGGATAAAGGAGAGTCTGAATGACAGGGAGCATGGTGGTTCCATTATGAAATAATAAACTTTTGCAAATCATAGAGAAGAAACAAGGTCTTCAGGGAAGATTTGAATTAAAGTCCAAAAGTTTTATTTCTCAAGTAAAATATCACATAGTAATTAAGTATAATGAACCAATTGGTACTAAGCATTAATTGAGTATAATAACTAGGAAATTTTAAGAAAATCAAAGAACCTTGCATTCATTCTTAACTTTCTTACTCAGCCCTCCAGAACAAAAAAAAAACCAAAGTCAGAATCTGTTTGACTTTGCCTGAAGGTCTATGAAGGCCTAATGTTGGAAGATATTAATTACAGTTATAAATCAAAAGTTATAAGTCAGGAGCCCTAATTTTCAAAACTATAAATCAAAATGGGGGAGGCCAAACTTTCGAAAGTTTAATGAAAATTAATTTAAAGAAAAAGAGAAAAATAACCTCCCACATTAGAAAACATATAAAATTCTTACACCTTTCTACTAATGCATTAGACCTAAGTCCACATTTGAAGTGCAAGAGACAGAAGCAATTCAATGTTCTTGTTTCTCTTCATTCATATAGTATTTCAGAAGGCTTACAGTTTGGAACCCTCTTTCTCTCATGCTCATATATTTGTTTTTCCAATCTTCTTCTTTATCTCTTCTATTTTGCTATGGAAGGCCCCATCCCTGTTCTGGACAAACTAGTTCACCCTTCCCTTACTCATAATGCTATGCATATTCACATTGCCTTATTTTTCCTTATGATGCTTCCACTTCCTGGAATGACTTTTTTTTTTTCCATGCTATTGCCAAAATGCACAATTTATAAGATTATATTGTAAATACATAAATATTTCCTCTTTTTCCTTATCAGAGTTTGGCTCACAAAGAGGGCTGTTTCAGGTCTTTTTTTTTGCTCTTTAATCTGTTGATTTAGTAATCACTTTTATGGAATCTATTGACAAAAAAAAAAAAATGTCTTCTGAACTTTGGTCCTGACTCTTCTCCTCAAAAAGAAAATCAAAATATTCTGATTTTAAGTAGTTACTAATTAAGCAGCTCATTAAGAAATTTAAGAGCAGTAGCACCATCCTTCAATTTATTCTTTTTCCAAAAGTGTTTTATATTCTACTAATCTAACTTAACTGCTACCTGTGTTCCACTGATACTCATAATTATATTCTATCAGTTAGCCAGAGATGCAATAGCATTTTAAGGCAATTTTCTCATTATCCAGTGACTTGAAGAATATCACTCTTCTTAAAAAATTTGTCCTTGGGGGCAGCTAGGTGGTGCAGTGGTTAGAGCACCAGCCCTGAAGTCAGGAGGACCTGAGTTCAAATCTGGTCTCAGACACTTCCTAGCTGTGTGACCCTGGGCAAGTCACTTAACCCCAATTGCCTCAGCAAAAAAGCAAAAAAAAAAAAAAAAAATTGTCCTTGGCTGAGTATGTGGAAACAATAGCAGAAAATATGGTTCAGGGGCAGCTAGGTGGTGTAGTGGTAGCGCACCAGCCCTGAAATCAGGAGGACCTGAGTTCAAATCTGGTCTCAGACACTTAACACTTCCTAGCTGTGTGGCCCTGGGCAAGTCACTAGCCCCAATTGTCTCAGGGGGAAAAAAAAAAGTATGATTTAATGGGGGAAGGGAAAATCCACCTGTATGATTTTGGGTAACACAACCTCACTGTATCTCAATTTCCTAATCTAAAATATGGGGATTGTATTACATGAATTGTAAGTTACCTTGGAATTCAAAATCTATTCATTACAATTATGGATTAGGATAGATAACAGTGCTTTGTGATTTTTCTATAATTTATGTGATAGCTATAAAAGCTGTCAAAACAGTTTAAAAATTCATTTGTGGCTCTAATTCTGTGATCACAACAAAATGGATCACGTATTTATAATAATATAACCAATTGGTAAACATTTATTAAGTGCCTACTATGTGACAGACACTGCTAAGCACTGCAAATACAAAGAAAGCCAAAAGGCAGTCCATGTCCTGTAGGAGCTCTTAAATAAAAGGAAATTAGGGAAAGAGCAGCAGAACTAATCAGGAAAAGCTTTTTGTAGAAGGCTTGGAGGAAGAGTGGGGATTCTACAAGTGAATGAATATGAGGTGAAAGTGAGGAGTAAATGAAATCCAAGCATGGGGAATAGATCAATGCAGATTCATGGAGTCAAGAAACAGAGGGCATTATATAAGGAATGGAGGTTAATTTAGCTGAACCACACAGTGTGGAAGGGAGAATGAAGAATAATGAGGCTGAAAAAACAGCATAGGACAAAATTTTTAAGTATATCAAACATCAAATAAGGAGTTTATATTTTAATCTAGAAGCAATAGCAAGCCACTGGAATTATTGAATAATGGAGTGGCATATTCAGCCCTGTACTTAAGGAAAATAACTTTAACCTCAAAATCTAATATGAGAATTCTTAATTTAGGGGGGAAAAATGGAAGGGAGAGAAGAGGAAGGGAATTTAAAAAAAACAATAGAAATATATTTATTCTTTAATTGCAGAATTCCATTTAATTTTCCCAGGAAGTCAAAGGAGGATTACATATCCTGGCACATAACCCAAGTCTTCATTTCCACTGTCACTTTCTACCATCAAGGGTAGATGTCAATACCTTGGTATTTGTGAGAAATGTGTTAAATTGAAACTGGGGAGGGAATTGAATGTTATGCAGAGTTGACAAACAGGATAACCCTTGATGCTTGGTTTCCATCTCTAAAGCACTAAGACTGCAGAGCAGTGCTTGAGGGATGCATTGCTCTGAGGTTTGGGAATGACTGCAAAGGACAGAGATCCCAAGAGGTGTCCAGGCCGTCTGCTTTTTAATTTATCATCTTGTCACCTTCCCACTCCTTTTTCTTTAGGGTTTAGATGAAAGAGGTGAGATATGAAGGAATATTCATTTCACTTTTAATTAAGCATTTGGTTAGGTTCCAAAAAGCCAGACTCCATTGCCAAAAAACAAAACAAAAACAATGAAATCCTCTTTTCAGTGAATGTCAGGGAATTGGAACAAAAATCATGCTTGTGAAGAATTTTCTTGCACATGAAAGAAGAATGACTTACCTTAGTTTCTATAGTCAAAAATCTTTGCCTGTGGGTAGAAAAAGACTTTCCTATATTAAAGTCATAGAAGCTGAATATTTATTGAACTCCTGCAGTGGATGGATGGGGAGGAAGAAGAAGACAGCTTAAAAATAATTCAACAATGCAATAAATTCAGTTAGTAGAGCATAAGAGGATTACACATACTACATTGTTTAGCATTTCCATCATGATAGTGAGGATAAAATTATTCATGCAATGACAGGTTTTATTATTAACATATTTTAACATGCAAGATCACCACCACCACCACTACCATCATCATCGTCAATTATCTGTTTCCTCCAAACATAAACACTTATTCCTTATATGTATTATAGCTAACTATGGTAAGTAAAATACAATAATAATAAACTGAAATATATTCTCCAAAATTATTCAGCTTATTAACAGTGGTCCATCTAACTGTTAACAAAAGAGATCATAGTGATCATCTCAGTAAAACCAGAAAACACCATGCAAGAAAGGAGAAGTTCTAGGAAGCTGGGAAACATTGCAATTGGCTACAGCTGGGGGAAGTGATGTGAATGATAACACTTTCCTCTGAAAATTCAGAAAGACATTTATCTCCACTAAGAGGAGATTAAACCTTTCCTAATTATACTTGGAAAAGCAAGGACACAAGAATTGTTTTAAATTGGTTAGGGTTTATAGACAACAAACAAATGTCCCAAGGCCAAGTGTATGTATGTATGGTAACAACATTTTATTCCAACCTTTAAATAGCTTTACACTTATTCAGACCAGGACATGCTATATTTCTGAGTGAAATAAGTTCGAGCAGATACTAATAATTATAAAGCATAAATTCAATTACATTGCAAAGTCAATACAGTTGAAATCAGAGATACTATTAATATTTATATTTTATAATATTTAAATTCATATTGCCCTATTTCTAATTAATCTTTAATTCTGAATAAATTATTTTTAAGTAGCTGAAAATAATTTTATCTTCTAATTCTTCCAACTCTGCATGACCCCATTTTGTAGTTTTCTTGGCAGCAATATTGAAGTAGCTTGCCATTTTATTCTCTAGTTCATTTTACATATTTGAGGCAAGCAGAACCCTGTTCTTGTGACTTGCTCAGGGTTACAAAGGTAGGAAGTTTGACACTGGATTTGAACTCATGAAGACAGATCTTCATGACTCCAGTGCTCTAAATGCCACTTCACCAAGGTACCCTGTTGAAATCAAAAGTATGGTTTATTAAATGTCATTCTTAGTAGTATTTTATCTTTCTGAACAGTGTAATAGTTGAAATTTTGATATACTAGCATTTACCATAAAGATGTTTAAATACAGATATATTATTGTTATTTTATTTTTATATTTTTAAAGATTTTTGAAGTTCATTAAGCTATTTCTAGTATTCCCATTTTCCTTGCTGCAGTCATTAAATTTTGTATTTTCTTTCCATCCTTTCTTGTAATAAACAATAGCTATTCAGCTAAAAATTAGCTTAATTTTATCCAACTCTTTTTATTCTTATTCATTCTCCATAATTTCTAGTCAATACTTTTTTCCTTCCTGAACCTATTTGTTTAGGTGTTCATTATGAAATACAAATTTCACAAATGAAATAATCAAAATCCACAAGGAAGTCCAAACAATAAGGTCACACTCACTAAATGTTCTCAGTCAATTGAGAAATCTTTTTACCTTGTCCTTTTTCTGTGTAGAAAATGCAAGTCATAAAAGTCCCTATGTTCACTGCATTTTCACAGGCCAAGTGAATTGAGCAATTATCCAGTGAATTAAATCAATACAGAAAGCTTATCTGAATAATTCATAACCAACAAAATAGCCTCCTCGATTTTTTTTGAATATTCCTGATAAGAATTCTTTGGGTTAGCTCTGTTTATATTTTTGACCTTGTTGATAGTGATTTTTGTCTCTATGCTAGAAATAGATATTACCTATAATGCTTTATGTATTGTATCAGTGATTCATAGTTCCATGATTTCAGTCATGTGGTATTCCCTTGACTTATGCAAATTGCAACCCATGTATGCATTCAGAGTTTCTGTGGCCACAAGATGCATCATCATTCTATGGCCAACCTGGTAGTAAGCCCCTCCAAATTTGCTTAGCTTCCCATTCCAGCATGATAGTCAAAACTTTTACATCTCAGTAGGACCTGCTAAAGTTACTGCTCCTATAGCCTAACTTATGAGAACCCAGTGTTATCTTTACTTTTATGGGGTATCAAAGGAAAACTTTGAAAATGTGCTATATCATTGATTTTGAAAATCAGAAATTTATATTCACAAGTAGTTATGTAATTGTTTAATGGATGCTAACTTCCAAGTCTTTTTGTAACTTGTAAACATTGTCTAATTGAGCCTTCTTGCTGTTTTGTGGGTGATGTAATGGATAGAATGCTAGACCAGGAGTCAGAAAAACTTATCTTCCTGAGTTCAAATCTGGTCTTAGACACTTATTAATTGTGTGACACTGTGCAAGTCCCTTAACTTGCCTCAGTTCTTCATCGGTAAAATGAGCTGGAGAAGACAAATGCCAAACCACTATAGTATTTTTTACCAAGAAATCCCCAAATAGGATCACAAAGAATCAGATATGAATAAAAAGTGACTTGAACAATAACACTGTTTTATGACTTTTTATTCTACAGAATTGCTTTTTAAATTTCATGTGATAGGCTTGTCATATAAAATAAATGGACTTGCTGGAAAGTCAGTATAATTATTTGTTTTTACTTTTTTCATAAACTTGAAATAATTCAAACAATATTAAGACTTGTGAAAATGCTATTGCATTCTAATTTTAGAATTGCTATACAGTATTGATGTATTTGAAGTTTAGCACCAAATGATGAAATTGATGTTCAGGCATCAGATGTTGGAATTCTATCATGCAAAGAATTCACAATGGCCATTCTCTTTGGCAAAAGGTAGGTTTATTTAGGAGAAGAAATTACAGGCAAAATGAAGAGATAAAATGGTACATATAAAATAGATTTGGGAGATCATATAGTTAACAATGGAAAAGACAAATATCCTAGTTAACAATGAAAAAAACAAGTTCCCTAGTGGAATTCACAATTAACCAGGAGAAAGGGAATACCCTATGAGATGGAAGTAATCCAATAATTGACAGGCTAAATCCATAATGAAGTGTAGCACTCTAAAAGAGTTAATTAACTATAAGAAGGAGAAAGATATCATAAGGCAGAGTTCAGAGGCAGGTTTAAACCAAAAGAAGTTCAGTAAAGATGGCATGGGCCATGGACAGATTTATAGGGGAAATTTAATCTTGGGGGTTTAACATAACTTGAATTTCTGACTAGATATGGTGAGTAATGATTACCCATGATCTCCACAGAGGGTGGGTCTACACAATTAAACTGATTCTCATCAGTGCCCTTCCCTACTTGCCTCAGGGAGTAATCTTACCAGTTCTTAAGTTTTTCTCTATTTAGTTCTTCAAGACTAATTTTTATTGTACACCATTCAATTTTGTTGGGACAGAAGAATAGGAAAAATTCTTTCAGATGATTCAGATTTGACTTCAAAGTTTTTTCTTCACTCAAATTATCTTCTTTTTAACAGTGTCCTTAAGTTGTCAAATCAAGGATCACTGAGTCAGTACTCTCATTTCATGATAAGTAGAGGCAGAACAATTTACATATCTCCTAAAAGGTGACAAAGTAACATCTCTAGTAACTTCTTTAATCCCTGTCAAAGGGATCTATAGCATAAATTCACATCATCAAGTCACATTAATTTAAAATGCTACCCTTTTCCAGATGCCTCTAGTATGTTTTAAAATATCATGATTAAGGTAGAGTTTTGCCAGGATGCCCATTTAGGATTCTCTTAGAATTTAGCTATTTCTAAGGAAAGATAAAGATCTCTCTCATTCTTCAAATTAAATAATTCATAAATTTAAAGCAATCAATGGATTTCAAAGAACTGACAAGATATTTCAAACACTGAAAATGAGAATATATAAAAGCTTTTGCAATAAGAGTAGCAACTCATGTAATAACAAAGTAAAGGCCACACAGGATAATGAATAGAGAGCTGGATTTGGAGTCAGAGGATTTAGATTTGAATATTTTTGAATGTGAATACTCTACTACTTGCTAGCTGTATGATTTCATATGACCAAGTCACTTAACATTTCTGGTTTTATTAAAAAAAACAAGAGCTTGGTCAAGATGGCCTTGAGGATTCCTCCCATCTTCTATATCTCTCAGTTTAAATGCACTTTTTAAGAGGGAGTGACTGACAAACTACCCTACAGAGTCAGTGTGCCCTTTATATATGGTAAAATTAAGAGACTTGGATAATTTGAGCAATTAATGCAGGGACTTATAATAAATAGAAATTTGGAGTAGAATCTCTAAGCTGTTATTTTCACAAGGTTGGATTGTTTGGAATATAAAAACATTTGATTAGTCTGAATTTGAGACAAAGAAAGAGTTCTGCTTAGGTAGTGATCTATTTAGTTGATGTCTACTTTGTCTCAATACAATTCTTGTGTTCTTTTCATCATAATAATGGCTTGCCTAATTAGCTACCTTATTCCATTTAAAGAGTTGCAAATTTGTCCTATTTTTAGTCAAGTGAAGTACTTACCTCAGTAAAAGACCAATTTAATGGATGTCCAAAAAGAAATTGGGAAGGTAATAGATTAAACATTTGTATATTGTCTTTTATTTGTCCAACATTGTGATAAGTACTCTTAGGAATATTTTTTTTCATTTGATCACCACAGAAACCCCAGAAGGGTGGGTGTTGTTATTATCCCAATTTTACAGATGGAGAAACTGAGGCAAACAGAGGTTAAATTATTTGCCTAAGGTTACACAGCTAGTGTCTGAAGTCACATTTGATTCAGATTTTCTTATATGGATGGAATAGAAAAAGTAGTTCTTAATTCAGAAAGAAGAAAAAAAAAAGTTGAAAGGATTTTACTCCAAAGCATTCCAGTCTTTCCTTCCTATCCAAAAGGAACACTGCTGTTTTAAGCATCAGCTCAAAGTTACAATACATCAAGTAATAAACTCCTGGGAAGAAGAATTTAAATTATTGGAAGTCACATAAATCAGAGAAACAGTTTGATATGATAATTATGCCAAATCTGGGTCTGGGAACAAGTTAGTAGGCAGGCTTATTTTTTTTACCAAAGCCTGTAATTCAAGGGTTTGTAACTATGACATCTGTGAAACTTGCTTTTAAAAAAATTTGATAACTATTTCAGCATGACTGGTTTGCTTTGAAAATCCTATGTATCTTATTTTATATATATTTATTTTAAGTATTATTCTTAGAAAGGGTCCAGAATGCCAAAAGGGCCCTTGATGACCCTCAAAAATAAATAATACAAATTCCTGCCTTAATTCCTCTTCTTAATATAACTATCTTAGATTCTCAAAGGCTTCTCTTCATGTCGCAAAGTTTAAAAAAAAAGAAAAAAAAATTGAAGGGGTATGCAGGAGGCAATTTTTTCCAAATTTAAAATTTATATCACCATTAATCTCACTGTTGATAAATCCTTGGTAATGTCTTAATTCAGGCAGCAAAGAAATTAGCATTAAGTCTGATTCCTTAGCAATCTTGTTGAGGTTAAAAGTAGACCTCAAAATATTGGGGTATCAGAACAGTGTCTCAAAAGAATTTGCAGGCTCAAAACCATCTCCAAGTCAAGGGGCAAAGTATATTATAATTGTAACACCAATGGAAACAGGCTAAGTTCCAAAAGAATTTAGCAAAGAACCAGAAGCAAGGAGATAAATTTATAAGAAAAAAGTTAGAGAGACCAGTAGCTTCATATTATTTACCTGATAATTTTATAGTTTACAGGTAGCTTTGAGGGGTGGTCTGTTCACTATTGTCTCAGGAATTTTGTTATCACTGATCAACAGATTATCTAACAGTCTGCAATGTTTGTAGGACTATACTATAGTATTCCTAAAGCCAGGAGACTTTAGGATTATTGACAAACAAATCATTAGAAGAATAACATTCAGGATTGCTCAGGATTACTGCTATAGCTTCCCTAAAAGCTAGGGGAAGAAATATTACTATAGTATTTCTAAGGCTAGAAGACCCCAGAGTTATTGCATGTACCCTATCATTCCTCTCTCAAGAAGTTGAGACCCAAATTCATTTGAGTCAAAGGGACATAGATCTCATCTTCTGGAGCTGCTTCAGGCTGATAAGGGGCGTCAAGCTGACTTTGCCTACTGGAGTCCAGACTGAGAAAGAGACATATGACTTGAAAATGTCAGCAGCAGCAGCCAGTAGGTGATAAGTTCAGGGCTTGGAGACTGGAAGAAACAAATCTCAGAAGTAAGTTAAAAATGCAGGGGTCAAATATAAGCAAAAAAATAATAATAATTAAAAAGTGTAGTTATTATGGGGGCTAGTAGGGATAGTAACCAGGAACCCCATCCAGAGGAAGACTTGGAATGGTAGATGAGGCTATCATGAATGTTTCACATCCAGCTAGTTTAGTGCTTAGGTGGCCTAGGGTGCAAGCACTATAATATTTAAAAGTGTTAAGCATTGCATAGAGAGGATGACAGTCGGAGTGAAGATGCTAATTAATCTTAAGTGCCTCAGCCACAGCTTGGTTAATTTAAGAAGTGATGGCTAGGTCATTGTCATTCTGTAAAGAGCTGGGCAGGCCAAAAAGAGTTATGATCTCCTTTAGCAAAAACTCTGAGTCTTTTCAGTCTTGCTAGGGAAGGCTTTTACCCAATTAGTAAAAGTGTCAACAAAAATCAAAAGCACTTTGACACTCCTGCAAGAGGATATACGTGTTTCTATTGTAACCAGTGAAAATAGGTTTCACAAGGGATTGGAGGGTCTTTTCCCAATGCTAAAAGCTCTAGTGAGGGCAATGGATTTGGCCTTCTGAGCAAAGGTCTCAAAGGTTTAGCCTCCAAAGTACTGAGGAACTTGTGGCATTTCTCTGAAATGGCGGGTTACTGACTTAATGATCCAACAGAAAATCATACCCAAATTCAAAACTCAAAAGAATATCAGTTACAGTTCCAAGAGATTTTATCTCTAATAACAAATTCTGTTAATCACAGCTTTGGGCTAGATAATCAGATAACTAGATAACTACATTACCAGAACTCACACCTATAGGAGATTCTATTTTACATGATTTTCTTTTCTTCTTGAGTTTAAACTCATTCTGGTGCAAGGACCAGCCACTTGAATTTATTTCTGTATAAAAACAAGCTTAAAGATTCTTAGTTACCACATCTCCTGATATGGGAACTCTACATCCCAAACAAGCTCATTTCTCAAGACTGATGAGCTTGCTTACCCTGATGGTTTCAAAAAAACCTGGCAAGTTTGCAAATTAAGGGGAGTTGACAGAGACCCAGGAAAGGTACTTGTTGTTTCTATCTGCCTCTCCCAACTATTTTTAATGTTTCCATGGGCTGTGCTGTTTGATACCTTACCCCCCATTCTGTGAAGGGGAAAAGGGTGCTGTACATTCTCATATTTGAAGGGGAATTGATAAAGCTTTCACCTCATCCCTACTTCTACACGTGATAATTACCAATTTCAGGTTTAACATGGTAACAATAACTCCAAATAACTTAGATAACAATCTTAGAATTTTCAAAAGTAATAGTCAAATATTCTTAACTTTAATTTCCTCTTAATTTTCTAACAAAAATGGAAATATCTAATTCCCTAAATTATATATGCAAAACATTATAAAACAGGATTAGCAAGGCTAAATAAACTTTCTACCTTGTCTTACTTGTTCAAAGAAGTATGTTTCCCTTTTGTTTTAGGAAGAAAATAAGACAATTTTTAAAGTTGAGATAGAACAGATTTTAAAATTGACTTTAGTTTATGAGATTCCTTAAATTCTAATTAAATGTTCCAGACAAACTAAATTTCCATTTGGTAATTTTGCAGTTCACACAAATCATTTCTCTTTTGTTAGCCAGAAAATGGTTAAGGGCCAGTTTTTACTGACAGGACCCCCAGAAATCTGATTCCAGATAATGCAAAAGCAGGCTGTTTGTTGCCAGGGTTTTTAAGGTAGCAGGGAATTGCTTTTTTGTTTTCCTAAAGTTCTCAAACTCTTAAATCTTCTTTAAACACTGTCCTTAAAAATAAACTACAACTTATATATCCCTTCAGTGGGCTTTGATTAAAGCTCCTTTAAAACTGCTTTTACTGTCATATCTCAACAAATTTCATTAAACTGATTATATTTTCTTTCTCTCTCTTTCTCATCCCTACATCCATACATCCCTGAGGCAGTCAAGGAAAGAGGAAAGGGGGAATAAAGAGAAGGAGAATTTCTTTCTATTATGCACTATCCTCCTAGTCCTAGGGAACTCAGGCATGATAACCTTAATTTAGTTGAATTTGTTTCCAATTTACTTTGTCCACTAAAACAGTTAACATTCATATAACATTTGTTTCATGCTAAGCACTTTTGCAATCATGTGATCTTCACAGTAACAGCCATTATTTCTCTTTACAAATCAGAAAACCGAGCAGAGATAAAATAATTTGCCATAGCTAATACATTTCTGCATTTGAAACACAGAGTGGTGGGTTTAACAAATGCAGAGGTTGACTAGCTTTATCACTCACACTGCTAAGGTTGTTATGGCCAGGGGCACCTGTATTCTTCCCAGGAAGTTGCTAGATAGAACCTGCAGAAGGCTGGGGTGACTGGTGCCAGGATCTCCCTTTGATAATAGTTTCAGGTATGAGGACTAAGGAAATGCTGACCATTGGGCCAGATCCCCACTTCACCCCTGCTTCCTCTAAACTGGGTTGGAGAGGTGTTTGGGCAAAGTGTCTGGAGTCCCCACTGATGTTTCTGCTTCCCTCATTTCTACAGGTGGGGCAGAATTTTAGTTTCCCTATAATTCTTCAATACTGTCTTTTCTTAATCTGATCTAGATGAGAAGGGCTAATAAAGGAACATGAGCCATATCAATCTTATTATCAATCCCCACAATTGAGATACACTCAGGTTTCAGAGAGTGGAGCATGCTGAGTGATCTGGGTTGAGGAGAGGGTCCCTTAATACTTTCTGGGGGTACAACGTTAGCTTTTATGTAAAGTGAACCATATGCAGCAGAAGGGGACTCCAAACAATATAGTAGTCATGGAAGAATTAGTTTTAAAAAAAGGCTATTTATTTAAGTTTTGGTTTGTTTCTTTGTTTTTTGTTCTGTTTTGTTTTGTTTTTTGTTCTCTGCTTTCAGAATGGGGTAAATTCCTAGAATTATCTCCAATGTCTCAGGACTTTTTTTCTTGTAATCTTAAAATGACTTATTGCCAAATTCCTTAATCATAGCTCTGAAAATCTTGAGAATCTGCTAAGATGTAATTTTTTTCAGTTCTATAATTTTAGTTAGCTAACTTTATTTCTATAGACCCCAGCTACAGGGAAAAGATCCACAGGAAAAACATCAGTTTTTTTTTTCTTTTTTAAGGTGGGAGTCAAGTATGTTAAGAAATCTTTCCCTTCATTCTAACTACAGCATAGAAGTTTTGTTTTGTTTTGTTTTTACTGGCTACATTTTAAATCTTTCCAGGTAACAAAATCTAACTCACAGAACAATCATGACACAGATATTCTGCACAGAGACATAGACAAAATGACATGGAAGAGGACTGTCCCATCTTTGCCGAGAGCTATAAAATTTCTATTTTACCCTCTCCAGCATGAAAAAGGTAGCAAAGATTAGTTCTTTGCCAAAAGCCATCGTGTATCACCTTGCTTTCTCTTGTATCCCAGGGAGGATAAAAAGGTAGCAAAGGTGCCCTAGGATAGAATTTTGTTGAAAATTGCAAGAATTTTCAACTCCAGTCATCCCCAGTCAAGGAAAGTTTGCTGAGTATGGAGCTCAAGATGACCCAGACGAGCCTTCCCTAGATGGTTGGGGTGTCCCAGCTATAGGATTGAGGGAGGAAGAATGGGGGGCTTATCTTGACAAGAAGAGGATGAAGCCAGAAGAGACCAGGTTCTCCCTGTACAAGGCCACCAAATTTTGAAGTCCAAAAGAGACCTCAAAAGGTACGGATATCAGACCAGTGTCAGGATGTGTCTCAAAAGAATTTGCAGGCTCAAACCCTTCTGCAAGTCAAGGTACAAAGTATACTATAATTGTAATGCCAATTGAAGCAGGTTAAGTTCCAAAAGAATTTAGCAAAAACACAGAAGCAAGGACATTAGGAAATTTATAGGGAAACAGCTAGAAAGATCAGAAGCTTCATGTTACTTATTTGCTAATTTTATGGCTTACAGGTAGGTTTGAGGATGGTCTATTTACAATTGTCTCAGGAACTTTGTTTTCACTGACCAACAGATTGTTTATCTAACAATCAGCCATGTTTATAGGATTGCACTAGAAAACTTTAGGGTTATTGACAAACAGATCATTAAAATAATAGCACTCCTAAAATCAGGGGGCCTCAGTATTATTGTTATATCTTCCCTAAAAGCCAGAGGAAAAAAATAATACTTTAGTATTCCTAAGGCCAGAGTACCCCAGAGTTATTGCAGCATTTCTCCTAGAAGCTTCACTTCATCAATCTCACATGAGATTTTCTTCATTGCCTAGGAGGCCCAAGAATATTGCTATCATTTGAATGTGGGAAAAGGAAGACTTTTTAAGTAAAGACTTTTTTTTAAATTAGAAAAAAGATTTAAATAGTAAAGGGATTTCTCAGTGAGGAAATTCTCTCTTTTTTCTTTCTGTATTTTCTTTTCTTTTCTTTTTATTAAAGCTTTTTATTTGAAAAACATATGCAGGAGTAATTTTTCAACATTGACCCTTGCAAAACTTTCTGTTCCAAATTTTACCCACCTTCCTCCCACCCCCACCCTTAGATGGCAGGTAGTCCAATACATGTTAAATATATTACAATATATGTTAAATCCAATATATGTACACATAGTTATACAATTATCTTGCTACACAAGAAAAATCAGATCAAAAAGGAAAAAAAAAACTGAGAAAGAAAACAAAATGCAAGCAAATAACAACAGAAAGAATGAAAATGCTATGTTGTGGTCCACACTCAGTTCCCACAGGCCTCTCCCTGGGTGTATATGGCTTTCTTCATCACTGAACAATTGGAACTAGTTTGAATCATCTCATTGTTGAAGAGAGCCACATCCATCAGAATTGATCATCTTATAGTATTGTTGTTGCCATATATAATGATCTCCTGGTTCTGCTCATTTCACTTAGCATCAGTTTATGTAAGTCTCTCCAGGCCTCTCTAAAATCATCCTGCTGGTCATTTCTTACAGAACAATAATATTCCATGACATTCCATGACATTCACATACCATAGTTTATTCAGCCATTCTCCAATTTATGGGCATCCATTCAGTTTTCCAGTAGTGATTTGGAGCACCTTTTCTTATGGCTAGAAATAGTTTTAATATCTTCATCTGAAAATTGTCTGTACATATCCTTTGACCATTTATCTATTGGAGAATGGCTTGGATTCTTATAAATTTGAGTCAATTCTCTATATATTTTAGAAATGAGGCTTTTATCAGAACCCTTAAATGTAAAAATTATTTCCTAATTTATTGCTTCCCTTTTGATCTTGTCTGCATTAGTTTTGTTTACACAAAATTTTTTAACTTAATATAATCTAAATTATCTATCTGGTGTTCAGTTAAGAGTTCCAGTTCTTCAAGGTAAAGGTGACAGGATTTGATATGGCAGATTAAAAGTGTTTGGAAAGTTATGTAGAAGAATTTAGAATAGAAACTCTAAAACATAGGACCATTTAAGATTTCTGAGAAAGTAGTAAGTTGTTGAAAGTATAATTTAAGAAAGGTTAGATTGCAGTTGGGAAGGCAAGAAAGGAGGTATATACATTAGATAAAAGTGTTAATGATAGAATGTAGGAAAGATTAACTGGCTATATGGGATATCTTAAAGATGATAATTTTGAGATGATAATCTCAAAGATCATAACTCAAAGATGATGCCAGTTCTGAGTTTGGAATCCCTATATGTGTATTTTTTACAAGCACTGCATTGAATTCTGGGAATTATAAGAAACATTACCTATAGTGTTGAAAGAAATGATTATTTCTCTCTCATATTAATTATCAATTAATTGAATTAGGACTAGAATTTTTTTAAGAGTCCTGTGTCTCCAAAGGACATTGCTGATAATAAGAGTGAATCACCTTTCTCTTTAATCTAGTTTAGATCCAACCCAGGTGGGGAAATCCATTGTGCTCCATATAGGTTTGTTTGAGGATGAAATTTTTTTGATAAGATTGCCCAAGGCTGGGCAATTTAGAAGGTAGTGACATAATCAAAGTCACCTCCCATAGTCTTTCACTAGAAGAGGTCTACCTCTCATAATATTGATTCTCTCTAATTAATCACTAACCAATAAGAGCTTATTGTACCCTTAGGAACATTTACTTTTACTCGAACATATAAACTGTAAGATGCCATTCAGATCTTTGCCATTCAAGAGTGATCACTGGCCCATTTTATTAATATGCTAGAGATATGAAAATAAAGGAATAGGAAGTGGTAATACAAAATACAAAATAGAAATATGAAGTAGATTTAGGAGAGCATATTTGCAAAAGAATATTCTAAAACAGCATTGGTTCAATTAGTAGCATAAAGAAATTATGCCAGAGATATCTATAGCAGGTTACAAAGGTTTGCCATTTATTTATTACTTGCCATTTATTACTTGAAATACCTCACAGGCTTAATCAACCACAACAAACCAAGTTAAAGTTATGGGTGATTGAGCAACTTGCTTTTGAGGGACTTTTATATCTGGGGGGGGGAATAAAGGTGGGATTTAGGGAGTTAAAAGGATATGTATTGAGAATTTGTTATTATCTTAAAGACAATCTGGGAAAACTGAGTTTCCATCAAGGCTCTTGAATATGCTAATCAGGACAGTCTCAGAGGTTGAAGACAGGATGGATGGATTAACAATAGACTCTGGCTGTACATCATTCTAGGCAAATGGGACAGTCTGAGAGAACTGACCTGGTTACATGATTAATAAAAGGAACAGGATGGATTCATCCCAGAAATTCCTGATAATAAGCTAGTTTAGGATTCACATCACTAGGATTATTAATAAAATGATTAATTACCCAGAAACTCTGTCTCTTAGAGTTTCCAAACATCACAATTCCTACTTTTCAAAAAATTTCAAAAAGTTTAATGGAAGAGACAACATGCAGCAAACAAATAATCAACAGAGGGAAGACTGGATTAGGTAGTGAAAAACTGAAAGTGACAATGTAGGCCGCTCATTTAAGAAATTTAAAAAGGAAATAAAGACAAGAAATGAAATTGAAAAAGGTAGTAGGATGAAGGAAGGAATTTTCAACACAGGCAAAACCTCCACATGTTTGAAAACAGAGGGCAAAAGGAAAGTTAGAAAGAAAAAAATGATGACAATTGAGAGGGAGGCATCACAGCATAGTGCCTATAGAAAAAGGTTGAGCTGAAGAGCTCAAGTGGTGTCTTCCTTAGTGGTTTGTTTGTTTTTACCTCTGCAAACTAGAAAGATGGTAAGGGGAGAGGTGTAGAAAAAGAGATAGGTTGGCAAGATGGGAACGAAATATGATAATACTAACTCTTTCCAATGAGGACATTATCATATCTGTTTCTCTACTTTTCACACCTAGCTGATTTTATGACACAGATTCACTTCATGAATATTATGCTATATAGTATAAGGAAGTACACTGGCTTGGTGGACCAAGAACTAGCAGAAAAACATGTCTCCTTTCCTAATTCTATTGATTAAATGATGTTGGACAACAAGGTTCTTAATTTTTCAATACTCTCAAGCAATGTTGCCTACAAATTTCAGAATAATAATTTGGCTACATATAAAGAGAGGACTCATTAGAAAGATATTAGGAAAGATTGAAAACAAAAGGAAGAATTTGGGAGAAAATAGAGAATAAAAGGGCCTGGTGTCCTGTGGTCCACAGAGCCAGAAAGAGTCAGAAGTGACTGAACAATTGAAGGACAACAACAACAACAATAAAAATACCAGCAGAGGGAGATGTCTATTAAGATGTACGCCATAACCATGAACTCACAGATCCAGCCCAGAAGATTTTAGTCAGAACAGAAATTCTACCAGAGGTAGTAGAGCATTTGTATAGTAGGAGCATTTATATAACGCTTTAAGTTTTACAAAACACTTTACAAATATTATCTTATTTGATTCTCACAACAATCCTGGATGGTATTATCCCTATTTTACAGATGAGGAAAGCAAAGTTAAGTGATTAAGTAAGGTCACAGGAATGCTCATTTTATTCTTCTAGCATCCTCTCTCACTAAGCATACATATGACTCATTTTTCCCTATTCACCTTATGTCCATTCAATATTTGATTATGTGTTTATATGCAAATTACATTCATACATATATATGTGTGTGCTATGAGTACTTATGTTACATTTACTCCTTCAATAATTTATGAAGTATCTTCAATATACACACATATAATTATACATATGTATACACATGTTTCTATGTTATGTGCATGTCTCTATATGTACATATTGATTCATGTATGTGTGTGTCTGTCCATAGCCAAGAATATATGCCCTTTCTTTACTGGAGTGCCTTATTTCTTTCCTAAAACTCATTGTGAGGACTAATGTAAACTTGGTCCAAATGAAAAATGACAAGGTTAAGATACTCCAATAAGATAATGAATCCAGTCTTTTCCTTTTCTGTAGTAAAATAATTTCATAAATTGAAATATTTTCAGCAAAACTGTTCAGAGAATATATTGTGTGATGTAAATCTCACTTATTCTAATCAATTTTCACCTTACTCAAAGATTTCAAATGTATGCAAGAAGAAAAGAAAGAAATTATAATTATAGTTTATTCTCTGAAACAACAAATGTTAAAAAAAAAAGTTATTTCAATGTGTTTAAATCAGACTGAAAATCAATTCATCTTGCTAAGACAAATGAAAGGTGAAGATTTAACTATATTACTAGAAAGACTGTCAGGATTATGTTGATCACATTAAAAACAAATGTGCAAACAAATTAAGTGGCACTAGTCAAATATTTCCAGAAGATACTTTTACAGGAATATATATATAATACACACACACACACATATATATACATACATACATATATATACATATATATATACTTACTATGTACACAGATAGAGATGCACTCATTTGCAAACAGGTGCATATATTTGTAATACTAAAATAATACATTTTTTACTTAAATTTAAAAATCTTTGTAGATTTTATAAAAACAAACAATACTTTATTTAAGTGATACAACTTTAATACCACTATAGCAAGACTGGTAGGGGGAAAAAATGGAAACTAGTTTTTAATCTGAGTTCTTCTGAAAATAAGCAAACCCCAAAATAAAGATCTTTTGTCTTCATTTAAAGTACATTTGCAAATGGACATTTGTTTTAAAATAAGTTATGAATTTCTGGTGACATTTTTATTAATGAGGTATAAAATATCATGTTTGCCAGTAAAAATGAGGATATTTGTGTGTGTGTGTGTGTGTATGTATGTGTATGTGTGTGTATGTGTGTGTGTGTTCTATATAGTTTTATCTGAGATTTCATTATTTTACAATCTTACATGTTTTTTTATCTTATTTCTTTTATCAGAATCTTAGCCTAAATTATGGATTTTTAAAGTCTTGTTTTATAGTATATCAAAGTAAATTTTTAACTGAGATTTTAGTTTTAAAAGTCATATCAGCTGGGCAGCTAGTTGGTGTAGTGGATAAAGCACCAGCCTTAAAGTCAGAAAGACCTGAGTTCAAATCTGGTCTCAGAAACTTAATAGTTCCTGGATATGTGACCCTGGATAAGTTAATCCCAATTGCCCAGGAAAAAAAAAAAAAGTTGTATCAGCAAGTTTGCTTCATCAATGGGTTTGTAATTAATTACTCTTTTGCAGTCATTTAAAGAGAAAAAGTTTTTTTTTTCCCTTTATATTACCATTTAACCTTCCTAATTACAGCTGCAAGAGACAACTGCAATTTAAGTTGGTTTTCAGCATTAATTTTACTCTCAACATTGTTTTTGTTGTGGTTTTGCTTGTTCAGTCATCCTCAGTTATGTCTAACTCTTCATTATCTCATTTGGGGTTTTCTTCAAAGATACTTCTCTAGTTCATTTTACAGAAGAGAAAACTGAGGCTAGCAGACTTATATGACACACTGTGGTCATATAAATATCTGAGGCTAGATGTAAACTTAGGAAAAGGAGTGTCTCTGGCTCCAGATCTGGTACTTTATCCATTGAGCCAATTAGCTGCCCTACCTTCAATTACACATCCAAAAAACAGCAACAATAAAAAGAAAAAAATGGAATAGAATAGATTCTAAATTTCCTAAGTCAGAGACTATGTTATTTCATCTTTTCCCCCTATATTTTAGTTCAGTGCTACACAAAGGAGTCAAATAAATTGCAATTAAATTGAAATGAATTGTGACTTCTATAATCATGAACCATTTTTTAAAACAACTACTTTTTTTGAGTTCTGATAAATAAAGGCTTGAGGATATGCAAAATTACTTGGAGCTTGATCTCTGCCTTGAGAATCTGGTAAAGGGGGAAAGAACATCTATGCAAATATGCAATTCTCTATAATAAATATAATACAGAAAAAACATTTAAAATTAGGGTGATTCCTATTTCCATCAGGTCATAAGGCGGTGAAGATGATTTCTATTTGAGATAATCATTGACTTTTGCTAATATGGATAGGAAATGCTTTGTAAAATTAAGGATCAGAGTTGTATTAATAGAGATATAGTCATATAAGAACATGATAATATTAGGGCAGATATAATCATTTTTTCTTGATTATTAATGGGGACTATAGAATATAAAACTTTAAAGTACTCTCATGATCAATTAATTCCAACCTTTCATTGTTGTCAAGTGAGGAAATCAAATTAAAATTCCTGAGATTACAATTATAATAGTTAATTTAGGGGGGTTTGTGAGTTGTCCAGTTTGTCAGGAAGATGGAGTTTATACAGAGAAAGCAGTATGGTATAAAGTTAATAAGGCATGTGAGTGTCAAATTATGAAAGGCCTTAACTGCCGGATTGGAATATGATTTATATCCAGGAAACCATTGGAAGATTTGTGTGGAACAGGACTGTAGGATAAGTGATTTAGAACTTGAAGAGGTTTTAGGGGATATATAGGGGAAACAACTCATTTTGTGGATGGTAAACTGACAGAGGCCCAAAAAAGGCTAAATGATTTGCTCTGGGGAGCCAGACTTCCGGGGGTGGAGCCAAGATGCAGAGATCAGAGAGGAGTCTCTATAACCTCCTCTAACCTTCCCTCAAATCAACAACATATGAAGCCTCTAGACTGATTTTGAAGCAAAAAAATCCACAATATCTGGAGGACAACACAGTTCTAGAAGAAGATACTCTGGAAGAACTTCAAAACAGGTCTGTTTTAATTGGGCAGGGGGGTGGTCTGCTGAACCCAGACTGCAGCACAGGGAGACCAGGACAGGGAGCTGGAGCAGGGAGCTAAAACAAGAGTCGTCACAGGAGTCGGAACAGGAGTGGCAGCATTGTGCTTTTCACGTACCTGGGAGTCTTCTTCAGGCCTCTTGGGCCAATCTGTCCTGATTGTAAGCAGGTGGTTTGGAGGGTCTGCCTTTTGCGGGGGGTAGATTGTGAACCACTGAACCCCTGATGAGATTGGACCTAGCTGCCACTACACAGCACCCTAGGGCAATCAATCAATCAGCAGGACTGATCAGCACCTGAAATAATTCAATCAACAGAACTTCCCAGAACCTGAAATAATTCAATCAGCAGAACTGCCCCAGGGTGAACTAAAGCAGAACTGCCCAGCACCTGACATAATTCAATCAGCAGAACTGCCCAGTACCTGAAATAACTCAATTAGCAGAACTGCCCCAGGACAAATTAAAGCAGCTGTCCCACCTTTGCCTTAAAGAGACCTCATATCTTTAAAAAAAAAAAAAAAATGAATAAAAAACCAAAAAGAGCTCTCACCATAGATAACTTTTATGGAGAGAGGGAAGAACAGACCTCAAATCCTGAGGCCCCTAAAGGTAAATCAACTCCAGAAAATGCCCCAAAGAGAGACATAAACCAGTCTTCATGTCACAAGGCTTTCTTTGAAGATTGCATAAAAAATCTTAAAAGAAAGTTAGAAGAAACATGGGGAAACGAAATGAGATCACTGCAAAATAAAATAGAAAAAATGGAAAAAATGGAAAAAGAATGCAATGAACAAAAACTGTAATTGGTCAATTGCAAAAGGAACTAAAAACAGTAACTGAAGAAAATAAGACATTAAAAATTAGAATCGAACAACTGGAAATGAATGACATCAAGACTTCAAGAATCAGTCAAACAAAAACAAAAAAAATGAAAAGATAGAGAAAAACTTGAAATATCTCCTAGGAAAAACAACTGACCTGGAAAATAGATCTAGGAGAGACAATCTAAGGATTATAGGGCTTCCTGAAAGACAGGATGAAAAAAAGAACCTAGACACTATTTTCCAGGAAATCATAAAAGAAAACTGCCCTGATATTTTAGACCCAGAAGGCAAAATACTTATTGAAACAATCCACCAATCACCTGCTGAAAGAAACCCAAAAATTAAGTCCCCCAGAAATATCGTGGCTAAATTCCAGAACTATCATAACAAGGAAAAGATATTACGAGAAGCCAGAAAGAAACAATTTAAATATCGGGGATCCATAATTAGGATCACACAGGACCTAGCAGCTTCTACTTTAAAGGATTGAAGGGCCTGGAATCAGATATTCTGAAGGGCAAAGGAACTTGGATTACAGCCAAGAATAAGTTACCCAGCTAGAATGAGCATTATCTTCCAGGGAAGAAGATGGTCATTCAATGATATAGGAGAATTTCACCTATTTCTACTGAAAAGACCAGAACTGAACAAAAAATTTGATCTACATACACAGAACACAAGAGAAACATAAAAAAATAACAAGGAAAAAAAAAACTCTTGAGAATTATACTTATGTTATAGATACTTATAGAATGAGGGTTGATTTTATGAATCTATTATTACATTATGTTTATTATGATATGATTATTGTGATTTTATGATTATGATATGATTATTGTGATTTTATGATTATTATGATATGATAAACTGAAAAAGAAATTAGAGGTAGAAAAGGAATAACATTGGAAGAAGAGGAAAAGGAGGTAAAATAAGGGAAATTACATCACATGTAGAGGCAAAGAAAACCTATAATGATTGAGGGGAAAAAAGGGAGGGGAATGAGAATTGGGTTAATCTCCATTTCGTCAGATTTGGCTCTGAGGGAATAATAGACTTACTTATAAGGAAACAGGAGGGAAAGGGGGGGAAAAGAGGATGGGTGGGGCTCTAAAGGGGAAGGATTGTTTGAGGGAAGTGGTTTTCAAAAGCAAAATAGTAGGGAGGAGGGAAAGGGGATAAGAAAGAGAAAAGCATAAGCTAGGGTAAATAAGATGGCAGGAAATATAGGATTAGTTATTTTAACTGTAAATGTGAATGGAATGAACTCTCCCATAAAGCAGAAGTAGATAGCAGACTGCATTAAAAACCAGAATCCAACAATATGTTGTATACAAGAAACACATCTAAAACATAGAGATATATACAGGGTGAAGATAAAAGGCTGGAGCAGAATCTATTATGCTTCAGGTGAACAAAAGAAAGCAGGAGTAGCAATCCTCATCTCAGACCAAGTAAAAGCAAAGATAGACCTAATTAAAAGAGACAAAGAAGGAAATTATATCTTCCTAAAGGGTACCATAGACAATGAAGCAATATCAATACTAAACATATATGCACCAAGTGGTATAGCATGGAAATTCCTAGAGGAAAAGTTCAGAGAGATGCAAGAAGAAATAGACAGCAAAACTATAATAGTGGGGGATCTCAGCCTCCCTCTCTCAGAACTAAATAAATCAAACCTCAAAATAAATAAGAAAGAAACTAGGGAGGTAAACAAAATGTTAGAAAAGTTAGGTATGATAGATCTTTGGAGGAAATGAAATGGAGACAGAAAGGAGTTTACTTTTTTCTCAGCAGTCCATGGAACTTATACAAAAATTGACCATATGTTAGGACACAAAAACCTCAAAATCAAATGCAGGAAGGCAGAAATAATAAATGTATTTTTTTCAGATCACTGCAATATAGACCCATTGCAATATAAGGCCAGGAGAAAATAGACCAAAAAGCAATTGGAAACTAAATAATTTTATCCTAAAGAATGAATGGGTGGGGGCAGCTAGGTGGCGCAGTGGTTAGAGCACCAGCCCTGAAGTCAGGAGGACCTGAGTTCAAATCTGATCTCAGACACTTAACATTCCCTAGCTGTGTGACCCTGGGCAAGTCACTTAACCCCAATTGCCTCAGCAAAAAAGCAAAAAAAAAAAAAAAGAATGAATGGGTGAAACAGCAAATTACAGACACAATTACTAATTTCATCCAAGAGAAAGACAATAATGAGACAACATACCAAAATTTGTGGGATACAGCCAAAGTGGTAATAAGGGGAAATTTTATATCTCTAGCTGCTTATTTGAATAAAATAAAGAGAAAATCAATGAATTGGGCTTGCAACTAAAAAAGCTAGAGAAAGAACAAATTAAAAACCCCCAATCAAATACCAAACTTGAAATCCTAAAAATAAAAGGAGAAATTAATAAAATTGAAAGTAAAAAAACTATTGAATTAATAAATAAAAAGTTGGTTTTATGAAAAAACCAACAAAATAGATAAACCTCTAGTTAATTTGATTAGAAAAAGGAAAGAGGAAAATCAAATTGTTAGTCTCAAAAATGAAAAGGGAGAACTTTCCACCAATGAAAAGGAAATTAGAGCAATAATCAGGAGTTACTTTGCCCAACTTTATGCCAATAAATTTGATAACCTAAGTAAAATGGAGGAATATCTACAAAAATATAGATTGCCCAGATTAACAGAAAAGAACATGTGAATTCTACCAAACATTTAAAGAACAATTAACTCCAATATTACATAAACTATTTGAAAAAATAGGGAATGAAGGACTCCTACCAAACTCCTTTTATGATACAGACATCATACTGATACCTAAACCAGTTAAAACAAAAACAGAGAAAGAAAATTATAGACCAATCTCCCTAATGAATATTGATGCAAAAATCTTAAATAAAATATTAGCAAAGAGATTACAGAAAATCATTCCCAGAATAATATACCATGACCAAGTAGGATTTATACCAGGAATGCAGGGATGGGTCAATATTAGGAAAAGTATTAACATAATTGACTATATCAAAAACCAAATTAACAAAAAACATGATAATCTCAATAGATGCAGAAAAAGCATTTGATAAAATCCAACATCCATTCCTATTAAAAACAAAAGAGAGTATAGGAATGAATCGACTTTTCCTTAAAATAGTCAGTAGCATCTATTTAAAACCATCAGCTAGCATCATATGTAATAGTGATAAACTGGAACCATTACCAATAAGATTGGGGTGAAACAAGGTTGCCCACTATCACCATTACTATTCAATATTGTATTAGAAATGCTAGCTTTGGCAATAAAAGAAGAAAAAGAGATTAAAGGAATTAGAATAGGTCATGAGGAAACCAAATTATCACTCTTTGCAGATGATATGATGGTCTACTTAGAGAACCCTAGAGAATCAACTAAAAAACTATTAGAAATAACCCACAACTTTAGCAAAGTTGCAGGATACAAAATAAATCCACATAAATCATCAGCATTTTTATACATCACCAACAAAATGCAACAGCAAGAGATACAAAGAGAAATTCCATTCAAAATAACTACCGATAGTATAAAATATTTGGGAATATATCTGCCAAGGGAAACTCAGGATCTATATGAGCAAAACTGCAAAACACACTCCACACAAATAAAGTCAGATCTAAAGAATTGGAAAAATATCAAGTGATCTTGGATAGGTCGAGCGAATATAATAAAGATGACAATACTACCTAAACTAATCTATCTATTTAGTGCTATACCAATCAAACTCCCAAGAGATTATTTAACTGACGTAGAAAAAATAACAACAAAATTCATCTGGAAAAACAAAAGGTCAAGAATTTCAAGGGAATTAATGAAAAAAATGCAAATGAGGGTGGCCTAGGTGTACCAGATGTAAAACTATATTATAAAGCATTGGTCATCAAAACCATTTGGTACTGGCTAAGAAACAGAGTAGTGGATGAGTGGAATAGGTTAGGTTCACAGGACAAAATACTAAATGACAATAGTAATCTAGTGTTTGATAAACCCAAAGACCCCAGTTTTTGGGATAAAAACTCACTATTTGACAAAAACTGCTGGGATAATTGGAAACTAGTATGGAAGAAATTAGGCATTGACCCACACCTAACACCTTATACCAAGATAAGGTCGAAATGGATTCACAATCTAGGCATAAAGAATGATATTATAAACAAATTAGAACAATGTAGGATGGTTTACCTCTCAGACCTGTGGAGGGGGAAGGAATTAGTGACCAAAGAAGAACTAGAGATCATCATTAATCACAAAATAGATAAGTTTGACTATATCAAGTTAAAAAGTTTTTGTACAAACAAAATAAATGCAGACAAGATTAGAAAGGTAGCAGTAAACTGGGAAAATATTTTTACATGCAAAGGTTCTGATAAAGGCCTCATTTCTAAAATATATAGAGAATTGACTCAAATATATAAGAATTCAAGCCATTCTCCAATTGATAAATGGTCAAAAGATATGAACAGACAATTTTTAGACAAAGAAATTGAAACTATTTCTAGTCACATGAAAAGGTGCTCCAAATCACTATTGATCAGAGAAATGCAAATTAAGACAAGTCGGAGATACCACTACACACCTGTCAGATTGGCTAAAATGACAGAAAATGATAATGATAACTGTTGGAGGGGATGTGGAAAAACTGGGACACTGATACATTGTTGGTGGAGCTGTGAACGGATCCAACCATTCTGGAGAGCAATTTGGAGCTATGCTCAAAGAGTTATCAAACAGTGCATACCCTTTGACCCAGCAGTGTTTCTACTGGGCCTATATCCCAAAGAGATTTTAAAGGAGGGAAAGGGACCCACATGTGCAAAAATGTTAGTGGCAGCCCTTTTTGTAGTGGCAAGAAACTGGAAATTGAAAGGATGCCCATCAATTGGAGAATGGCTGAATAAATTATGATATATGAATGTTATGGAATATTATTGTTCTGTAAGAAATGACCAGCAGGATGATTTTAGAGAGGCCTGGAGAGACTTGCATGAACTAATGCTGAGTGAAATCAGCAGAACCAGAAGAACATTATACACAGCAACAAGACTATACGATGATCAATTCTGATGGACATGGTTCTCTTCAGCAATGATGTGATTCAAACCAGTTCCTATTGTTCAGCGATGAAGATAGTCATATACATCCAGAGAGAGGCCTGTGGGAGCTGAGTGTGGACCATAACACAGCATTTTAACGCTTTCTGTGAATATTTCCATGTATTTTGTTTTCCTTCTTAGGTTGTTTTTTTTTTCTTCTCTTTCTAGATCTGATGTTTCTTGTGCAGTAAGATAACTGTATAGATATGTATACATACATTGTATTTGTCATATAATTTATCATATTTAGCATGTATTAGATTACCTGTCATCTAGGGGTGGGGGTGGGGAGAAGGAAGGGAAAAGCTTGGGAAAAAAGTTTTTTGAAAAGGTCAATGTAGAAAAATCACTCATATGTTTTGTAAATAAAAAGCTTTTAATATAATAAAAAAATGATTTGTTCTGGGCATACAGGTAGTAAATTAGAGTCAGAATTTGAACCCAGATCTTTTATCTCTCAATTCAGGCAATATCTGCCCCAAAAAAAGAACAATTTGGTAGTGATGTGGAGGATTCATTAGAGGATAGAAAGAATGGTGATTGAAAGATTTATTTAGAATCTAGTATGAGGGTCTGTGCTCCAACATTGGGCATATGCCCAATTGGGATAGGGGGGAATTATGGTGGAAAAATCAGAGAAGTTCCAGAATAGTGCAAGTGAGGAATGAAGAGAGATTTTGAGCTATGTTTACTCCCTAAATAGAGGTTTAGGAGTTCATGGCTTCACTCTTCAATTACAGGAGCATGTGAAGTGATTAGTCAGAGTAACAAGGCAGATGGGATCTTACAAGATGATGAGCTTCCTGGGATCTGGTTGAAAAGTCAGAGATGTTCCAGAGTAATGCAGTCAAGTAAAAATTGAGGAGGGAATGTGGGGTCTGTGTGTGTGTGTGTGAGAGAGAGAGAGAGAGAGAGAGAGAGAGAAAGAGAGAGAGACAGAGAGAGGCAGAGACAGAGACAGAGACAGAGACAGAGACAGAGAAAGAGACAGGGACAGATAGAGAAGGAGGCAAGGAGAGAAAGGGAAGGAGACAATGGAGACTTTGGGTATAAACGACTTTTAAAAAAACTGTGAGTGAAAATGTAGAGGGTTGTAGTTATTGAAAGGAACAATATGTTTGTTCATTGTTCTTTGTAAAATAATATCTCTTAAAACTCACTGAAGTGTTACAAATATCAATGATGATCACTGTTTTGATGTTACTCTTCCCAGGCAAAGAACTCACACTCATTTTTTTTTAACCAGGGACTTTTAAGGTGGGAATCTGAGAATGAGAACAAGCATAGAAACTCCTTCCTCTGAGGTCCAGATCTACTCATTAATCCTCTATGAAATAAAACTAATCATCAGGGGCTCCCAGAAGTTAAGAAGGTGATACTCTCCCACATTCACATTTCACTTCAATCTTTTCAGAAGCTTTTCTAGACTCTTTTTATTCCATTCAGCTAATGAGACAGAATGAGTCTATCATATTGTAGAGTGAGTAGTGTGGGTACTGGACTGTGTATAGAGAACTCTTGTAAGAGGTAGTTATTTGGCTCAGTGGATAGAACACTGAACCTTGAGTCAGGAAGGAAAGAGTTAAAATCTAATATCAAAGCCTTACTATCTTTGTGACCCTGTAAAACTCACCAAAACTCTCCCTTAGTCCACTAGAGAAGGAAATTGGAATATTTTTGCCAAGAAACCCCATAGAGAGTATGGTCCATGGAATCATGAAGAGTAGACATGAATGAATTGGACATAAAGAAGTCTACTGAACAGTTCCAGAACTCCAGAGGGAAGGAATTCTTTATTAATGTAGGTCAACACCTTCTCTGCAACTTCAATCATAGAAGTTCTAAATCACTAAGAATTTAAAGACTTGATCAGAAAAGACAGTCACAGGCTGGACTGGAAGCCAGTTCTTCCTGACTTTGTGTCCAGCTCTCTGTCAGCTACTCCATGCTATCTCTCATCAGAAGATACAATACAGCTATTGAATTGAACCTAGCTTTGTCCTTGATATTGGTATCTGTAAGTTTTGTCCTTGCTTTGCTCCTAGCCTCCTCTTCCCAGGCTTGTAATCTGACTTCTTGATTCCTAGTGCCTTATATCCTTCTTAATATTGCTTTGGCTATCCTTTGCCTTTTGCTACAGCTTGACATTTATTCAGATTACTAAAATCATCTCGAAAGCTAACTTGATTCTGTAAAGGACAACACTGTCTTGAATATCAGATAAAACATATAGAATTAAGTTAGCAAGAGATTATTCAGAGCTTTGGCCCTCAATGTTAATATGGAAGAGAAAAATCTAATATCATGATCCATGGGAAAAGTTGCTTGGTTCCCCACACACACACACAAGAATTTTTAATGTAGAATCTAGTCAATTTTTTGCTTTGAATGATTTTTAGAACTTTCTTATAAAAGAGGTGTTTTATCAGAAGCCATAATTGATCATTAGCTAATTACAGTATAAAGTTTGTTTAAAATGTTTATAGGCATAACATTCTCATACTCCTTGATTGATGTTTCCTTACATTGTGTTTCCTTTATCTGATATATCTTTTGTGTAGATAAGATTTTTCTCACACAACAATGATAAGTTTGGAAATATGTATACATATATTCGATTTGCCAATATTTTAACATAATTAACATGTAGTGGATATCCTGCCATCTAGGGGAGGGGTGGGGAGTTGGGGGGAAAATTTGTAACAGAAAGCTATGTAAGGGTTATTGTTAAAGAATTACCCACACATATGTTATGCAAATAAAATTTAAAAAAATGTTTATAGTCTATAGAATAAATTTATTTTTTACTGCATTCTGGAAAAGAATTGAGAATATGAGCTCTCCCAGTTAGAAGCAATCTCAGATATTATTTAATCTAACTCTTAAGTAATGTATGCATCCCTTTTATCATATCCCTTTACAAATGGACACTCAGCCTCTCATGATGGGAGGCTGCCTCTTGAGACTCTCCTTTCTACCTTTGAACCACTATACTTGTTAGGTAGTGTCTTCTTTCATGAAGACTAAATCTGTCTTTTTTTTCCTTTTCCTTTCCACCCATTTATCCAAGCAAATTAAGTCTGACTATTTTTCCACATAGCTATCTTTAAAAGTATCTGGAGACATTAATTATCTCTTAACCCCCTATATCTTCTCATCATGAATTCTTAGATCAATGTTTCTTAATCTGGATTCCACAGGCCCAAAAGGTATCTATGTATAGACTTCATTGTAGCCATGAACTTGAATGGGAAAGGGGGAAATCACATTTTTATTTCAATATAATTGCTTTCCTTTGTCATCCCATATATTTTATTTTATGCAATTAAAATTCTCAAATAGGCTCCATAAAGTTCCCCAGAATATTAAAAGCATCCAAGACATAAAAATGGTTATTTCCAGTTCTTCTGACTAGGAATCCTGGCATGGTTTCAGGTCCCTAAGCCATTCTGTTTTTTCTCCTTTGGGCAGGTTCCAACTTCTCAGTGTTTTTCCTAAAATATTGTACCCACCAAACTGTACATATTAGTTAAGATGCCAACCTGCTCAAGGCAGAGTACAACAGAACTTTAAGATCACTTCCTATAAATGATATATTTTTATTAATACAAATTAAAATTACATTGACTCTTTTTTGGCCAATAGTGCCATACTCATCAATTTGCATTGACTCTGAAGTCCACTGAAACCATCAAGTTCTTTTTCATATAAACAATATTTAGCCTTATCTCCCTAATTCTTTATCCATACAATTAAGTTTTAAACCTATGTGCAGCAGCTCATATATGACCCTATTAAGTGTTCTTACTATAATAATCCTAATTTTTACTATCTGGAATTCTTTTTGAATGCTGATTTTGTTAATATTTTAGTTATTCCTTTGAAGGCTGTGTCATCTAAATACTCAATAAGCATTCCAAAAAAACTTCCATATTTGCAAAATATTGGCAAGAGTAAAGCTGTGTAGCCCTTTTCTACTTCTTCCTACAGGGCTTCTTCTAGAACTAGTGACATCATGTGGATTTCAAATGTACAAGGACTATGTATGACTTACTTATTCCTTATTCTTACTATATTGCTGATTCACCGTTTTTTAGTTATTTATCTTTTGGATATCATATCTTAAAATGTATTACCATATTGCATATTGAATTCCATTTTGAAAATATGGAATTTCCTATTAGCAATGCCAGTGGTGTATCAATACAGTACCCTTCAGTGGCCCTTAGCTTAAATTCTTCAGAGACCATGATGTTCTATTGCATTTCTATTAAAATAAAATAAACCAAGTCCCAAATGTGAATATATAATCTCCCTCAAGGCAAAAACTGTTCCTTTTGTCTTTGTATCTCCAGCACCTAGCAAAATGCCTGGCATAAAGTGGACACTTAAGAAATGTTTGGTGATTAAATATTAATAACAGCATTAACTAATGAAAATTAGTTAATAACTCCTTTCTTTATTTATAAAGGTGGAAATTTGTATTAAATTAACATAGTTTCCCATAGAGAATTGATCCCAGAAAAGAAATAACAAAAAAGGCAATTTAAGAGATGTTTGGAAGAAGAAAGAGATAGCTAAGCTTTGGGGAGGACATATGGGAATGATGGCCTGATTCTATCAAGGTGAGCTTTCCTACTTTTCTGAATCTCTGCCTATTAATCCTTGATGTCAGTTGATAAGCCTACAGCATGTTGCTGTATGAGGGATATAACTTTAGTTAATTAATTTAGTTTATATCTTTTGATATTTTCTATATATTTTTCAGTTTTCTCTATTATTTTTTAGTCGAGAAACCTTTTTAATTATCTATCTGTATAGTTGAATTCTACCATTAATGATATATTTAACTTCTATATAGCATGTTGGGATACCTAATAAGACATGGTCAGCTATCTACTTAAGCACACCATTTTCCTGAGCACTAATCTCACTTAGAAAAAGTTCGAGTAATGGGGAAAATATTTAATAATAATTTAAAGTTTATGTGAGAATTTATATTTTCAATCTGTACAATTTCTTTCAAAACTTATTTTGATTTTGCTTTCAAAAATAAGAAGGCAACTTGTAAACAAATATCAAAATTTTATGTCAAATGACTTAGTTGAGACAAACACAAATAAAAATTAGAACAGAAAGTGGATGGTTTTTATAATGTGTAAAAGGAATATTCTTTCAAAACATGAATGCATTTGGTTCAAGTTATGTCTTATTAATTGTAAATATTTAGACAGTAGTTTTGTATTTTGGACAAAAATGTACTGAACTGCATGACTATGGTAAATAAAATGTTTAGTGTTTCTTATAGTCCTAGATTAGAAGAGAGTTGACATGAATAATTATAAAAACTAATAATGTGTTGGAAAAGGAAGAAAAAAGTTTGATTTGGAATTTAGGGACCAGATTTTATTTTATTGTTGATAAAACACAAGTATAGAATGTTTAAAAGACTTGCCAATGGTCAAATGGATAGTACATATTACTTCTCTGAATACTAATTCTTTGAGTAAAATTATCTGAGCAGTAAGACTAGGCCATCATACTAAAAATTATGTCAACTGTTCAGAAGAGATTTCCAAGTAATTGTGGTGAGGGAAAACAGTCACTCTATTGATTGAATTATACTTAAATTGTGTCAACATCTGCAAAGTGTAGCTGAGCCAGTTGTTTAGGAAATTTTAGTCAAAACTACATTTGCCTGAGTTTTGAATATATCAAAGGGGAAGTTTGGGGTTAGATTTTGTTATTGTTGTTGTTTGCTGAATTATTTAAATAATTGCTCCCTTCTGATATCTACTTTCCAACTTACTTTGTGCTTGAAGACTCCAAGGATTGCTCTTTTCCATTAATATCCCATGCTATGCATAATTTATAAATCATAGAAATGTAGGAAGTTAGAGCTGAATGAGACTGCAGGAATTATTTAGTCTTATTCCATTATACACACGAGGTCATTGAGGTCCAAGTAGATTAATAGAGAATATTAATCACTTTCATGGGGGAAGTGGAAGTATTTTAAATCTATTTCTGTTCAGACTCTCCCCCTTCTTTTTTTTTCTTCAAAATATGCACTAATTGTTAAATTGGACAAGATTTTGCTTTGTGTTTTTAAAAATAGATCTCTTCCAGAAGATAAAAATAAAAGTATTTTTCTTTACATTATGAAATTTTAGGCAGACCAACCAATATATATATATATATATATATATGTATATATATATGCATATATATACATATATATATATATATAATTTTTTAAGAAATTAGTTTCCTTTCCCTAGAAATGCTAAATATTGTCAGATATTACTTCTGGGAAGTAGATATTTGTTATTAAACTGATGACATGAATTCTATTATGTTAAGGTATGTAACTTTCTCAAATTTTAGAAATCTCATTGCATGAAAAATATCACATTTGAGTTATTGATTCTATAACTCATAAATTATTCATTTCATTAAAGAAAATTATAATACATGTTTATACTTTTACTTAGTTTACTTCATTTAGTACTGATGCCTCAAAAAAGAAAACCACAAGCAAAATTCATGAGGATTTCTCAACATCAATTGCACTCTATTTGGTATAATTAAATCATAAGCACTCAAGATATATTGTTACTTTCCCACACAGAGATCAGAGGTGTAATTTGAAACTATGCCTTCCAGATTCCAAATCCAACACTCCATCCATTTATGCTTTTTAAAATATTGTTTTTTATAAAGGCATATATTTTTTAAATTCTGAAAACTCAGTTCTTCCATTCGCATAATATTTTTTGATACATCTCATTTTTTTTAGTTGACAGTAACATGGTTTAAGATTCCTAATGGCTAACAATATACAAGGGACAATATTTTCCTATGCAAGAGAGTTCAATCTTCAAGCCTTTTAGAAGGCAAAGGCCTTGTAATCCTTATCATAATTATTGAAGTCTGATTATATATCATAATCAAAATGTAAGTCATTTTATTCCTTTGAACCTCAATTTTTTCACTTGTAACATGAGTGTAGTAATAATTTCAATTCCTACCTTTCAAGTATGTTGTAATGAGAACAATTGTAAACCCTGTGGTTGTGAGTTATTATTGCCAGAGTAAACCCAAGGAGAGAACCCAGAATCTTTGAGCTATGATGTTTTGGTTGAAAGATACTTCCCCATTTTGATAAAATCATGGATTCTTGAAATAAGTTTAAATAAATGTAATGAGTACCAGTCTGCACACAAACAATAAAAAGATCTATCAATGAGTATCAAATACTTATTTTCCAAAGTGAGATTGATAATTTATCCACAAATTGAAACCTGACAATCTTTTCTCTCTCCCTTTACCACCACCACAACAAGCAATTTGTTATTTAGAGAGCAAGTATCAAATATGAACAGTTAATCTTCTGTATCAGTTAGAATTTCACTTGCACTCGAAAAGTGCTATGCCTTCTTTGTCTTTAACTTTAACCCTAAAAGAAGTTTAGGCTTATATAGGTTAAATAGCGTAAGGTATCTAAAGCTAAACTAAAATAAAAAATCCTGAGCCCTATGGTCACAACTTTTAACACAAGTGATCCATCCTTTTCTAATGTGCTCATCACATCAGTAATTCAATTCTCATTTTCTTTTTCTCTCTTTCTGTGTGTGTGTGTGTCTGTCTGTCTCTATATGTGTATCTTTCTCTTTCTCTTCCCCACCACAGGTTTATGTCTATCTCTCTCTCTTTCCATCTCTATATCTATATATGTGTGTATATATATATATATATATGTGTGTGTGTATATACACACACTCATATAAATATATATATATATATATGCATATTTTTCCTCTTTCACCTTCTCTGTGTGCCCCTGTCTTCTTTCTGCCTCTTTCTGTTTCTCTCTTCTATCTTCCTCTCCATATATTTACATTTTTATATACATCAAAACATCTCTCCCTCTTCCTTTTTCTTTGCACACAAATACACACACACATACACACAGACACACACACACAAAGTTGCATATGTATATATTCATCTCTCTGTCTTCTCTGTATAGGCAACTAACTTAAATATTTATAAATAGTAAAAATTTCCAGATTCTAGAGTTAGACATTAGAATTTTGTTCGTGTAAATACCTCTTTGTCCTGTATTTTGTAACAATGCAGGATTGTCTTTCCTGAAAACATAGAGTGGAAGTCTTGTAGTTTGTTTCCAGCAGCAAATAGCTAGGTTAATCACTGTATTGAAGCTGTTAGGTAGGTGTGGAGAGTGAAAACAAAAATTAATCATTTCATGAATAAATAATCAAACTTCACATCCTAATATAATCATGAAGAAGATATTTTAAAGGAGGATAGATGCAGCCCTCACAAAAATAAGCAGGGAAAACCCTGGGTTAAGAATAATTCATTTAAGAAAGCTGAACATTAAAAAATCCAGCCCAGCTTCCTTTTAATTTTTTTGAGCTAAATTTGCCCCTTTGGTTTTCCTTTTAATCATCCTTTTAAAGTGATAGTTGCTTTCTATTTTCTTTTCATTCTCCCAGTGGGTTCCCTAGTGTCTCTTTAATAAAATATACAACAACTTGAATTGGTGTTTAAAAATCCATTGTAATTGGGCCCTAGCCTATCTTGCCCACTCACCTTTCAGAGTTCCTTTGCCACTCCCTATATACAATAGTCCATCCCCTGAGCATTGGTTATATGTCCCTCATACTTGAAGTATTTTATGTCCTCACTCCACTCCTGGAAATCCCAGAAGGATTTCCTTTTAGAGGACTTTCTTTGATTCCCCCAATATTATTAGTGACCCTTACCGAAGCATTCTTTCTCTTTTTCACTCCCTCTCCCTCTCTCTTTCTTCCTCTCTCTGTCTTTTTTTGTCTGTCTGTCTCTGTTTCTTTGCCTCTCTGTCCCTGTCTCTCTGTCTCTCTCTTTCCCTTCCTTTCTCCCTCTTTAAAAAAGCAAATTACAAACACCTCAAACTCGAACAGTTTGATGTGATCTTGCTTTAGAATCTGTAGCAGATGACTGTCTTAATTTAGGTCACTTTTCTGTAGCTTTAGCATTGGGTTGCCCCATCTATTTATTCTTCAATAAGCTATTCTTCATTACCCTATCTCCCTCCAAGGAAAATTAAAACAAACAAACAGTTTGAATCAGCTAGCAGAAACATTAAGTTATTTGTGTTTGTTACATAGACAGAGCCAATGAAATCTGAATAGGAAATACATGGCCTCCCTGTTTCTATAATTGTAATGTTTGCAAATTGAAAATTGTTATTAACAAATGAAGAAACAACCCATTTCTATTTCCCTACCAGGGAAAATAACAAGCTGTAAACATTCAGATTATGTCTCACTCATTTATTAACTGCATGTCACAACAGCTCTATAGGATAGGTTAATAATATTATCATTATAACCTCCATTTTGCAAATATAGAAATTGTTACCATGGAGTTCAGTGATATTTTGTTGTTGTTGTTAATAATGTTATTATTGTTTTAACAATGTTTTCAATGTTCCCTAAGTTGGCAAATCAGCTTCAATCAGAACTGGGCCTGGAATATATAATTCCTAAAACCTAGATCTCTCAAATCTAGCAGTTTCCCTGGAAATATATAAATTCTTATTCAGTTTCATTTCCTTATCTCAGTAGGGCAGCTCTGCATCCTCCATAACCAAAGCCTTTAGATCTTCTTTGGTCATTCCTTGTTATATTGTCAAATGCCCTGATTTCAGTGATCTAATAAAAATCTGTTTATGATCTCTAAATGCAATATATTTCAATATGGTCTGAGATTTTATGGCTAAATATTGCTTATTTTCACATGGGATATTCTCTGTGAGAATTGAGCTTTTGTGTGAGGTGAAATCACTTATTCTCATAATATTATTTAGAGCCCTGCTAGCTTCCCAGCATTTATCTAAACATCAGCTGGCAAATTGTCTCTTGTGTGTTTCTTGAAATGACTTTTTCTTTCTTAGCACAGCATCTGGGTTTCTATTTAACCTTCCATGTTAAGTGGAAAAAAATGATTTTCAGGAAAATCTTTTCCCTTTTTTAAATTCTTGTGTTTTTGATGGTATGTTTGTCTATCTATTTCTTTTAATATAGGTATAGATAAAAATAAGTAAACACAGTGCTTCTAATGTGATACAAATCAACTATTTTCAATAGGATAAATCTAGGAAAGATCTTTTCTGAAAAAGAAACCTAATTATTTCTTTAATCAATATGTTCATATATCCCTGACACCTAGTAGTGAGCAAAAGTGTAATAGGAAGTGAGAACTATAACTGAAAAGCAGAGTTGTCACCCATTAGGAACAAATGACTCAGTCTTGTTTGTTGAAGAGTATCTGAATAAAGATTCATGTAATTAATAAGTCATTTTCTACATACAGTTGAATTTCTTTTCCCACATAAAGCTATTAAAATGATGAAATGTTAGAACTGGGAATAATATGCTACAAATAAAGAATGCTACCTCTGTAATCACAGAACTAAGTTTATCTTCAATCTCTGACATTACTTGTGTGTGATTATTCACATTTCTCCCCTGTAATTCATTTTTAAAACTCAAAACAAAGTAAATCTGAATCATTCCAATTCTGGGAATTTCTTGATGTCAAAATTGCCAGATTTCATTGTACAACTTATTTCATTAAATGAAATCCTTCCTGAAATTTGTGGTAGGAGACAACAAATGCTTTTTAAAAAAATTTTTAATAAATTGATTGTCATGTCTCTAAAATGGTGCTTGTTTAATTTAACAAATGGAAACATAGAAACAGTGTTAACCTTAATTGGTAAAGAGTCTGAGACCCTGGGTTAGTGAAGGAGACAAAACAATTTAAAATCTCCTATGTACCCATCTAGACAGTTGATAAAAATAGGCTGATTAGAAAAGATATTAGCAGCTCAGGTCTTGCAGAAAAAATGATATTTCATTTGAGGATTGAAGGAAACCAACATACTATGAGGCAGAGGTAAGGTGGCAGAACATTTCAGGAATGGGATATAAGATAATAACTGCAAAGGTAAGTAGATTAAGGCAGATGGGTTCATGATTTAGACATAAAGAGTGATATTATAAGCAAATTAGAACATAGGATAGTTTACCTCTCAGACCTGTGAAGAAGGAAGGAATTTGTGTCTAAAGAAGAAATGGAACTCTTAATGGAACACTAGATAGATAATTTTGATTATATTAAGTTAAAAAGTTTTCATACAGTGGTTAGAGCACCAGCCCTGAAGTCAGGAGGACCTGAGTTCAAATCTGGTCTCAGACACTGCCTAGCTGTGTGACCCTGGGCAAGTCACTTAAACCCAATTGCCTCAGCAAAAAGCAAAAAAAAAAAAAAAAGTTTTCGTACAAACAAAACGAATGCAGACAAGATTAGGAGGAAAGCAATAAATTGGGAAATCATCTTTACATTTAAGGGTTCTGACAAAGGTCTCATTTCTAAAATATATAGAGAATTTAGTCATATTTATAATTCAAGCCACTCTCCAATTGATAAATGGTCAAAAGATATAAGCAGACAATTTTCAGATGAAGAAATTGAAGCTATTTCTAGTCATATGAAAAGATGCTCCAAATCTCTATTGATCAGAGAAATGCAAATTAAGACAACTCTGAGATACCACTACACACCTGTCAGATTGGCTAATATGACAGGAAAAGATAATGATGAATATTGGAGGGAATGTGAGAAAACTGGGACACTGATACGTTGTTGGTGGAACTGTGAATGGATCCAACCATTCTGGAGAGCATTTTGGAAATATGCTCAAAAAGTTATCAAACTGTGCATACCCTTTGACCAGCAGTGTTTCTATTGTGATTGTATCTCAAAGAGATCTTAAAGGAAGGAAAGGGATCCACAAGTGCAAAAATGTTTGTGGCAGCCCTCTTTGTAATGGCTAGAAATTGGGAAATGAATGTATGCCCATCAATTGGAGAATGGCTGAATAAACTATGACATATGAATGTCATAGAATATTATTGTTTTGTAAGAAATGACCAGCAGGATGATTTCAGAGAGGCCTGGAGAGACTTTCATGAACTGATGCTAAGTGAAATGAGCAGAACTAGGAGATCAATATGCACAGCAACAAAAAGACTATATGATGATCAGTTCTGATGTTTCAAACCAGTTCCAATTGTTCAGTGGTGAAGAAAGCCATATACACCCAGAGAGAGAGGCCTATAGGATCTGAGAGTGGACCATAACATAGCATTTTCATGCTTTCTATTGATGTTTGCTTGCATTGTTTTCCTTCTCAGATTTTTTTATAGATCCAATTTTTCTTGTACAGCAAGATAACTGTATAAATATGTACACACATATTCGATTTATCAAGTATTTTAACATAATAAACATGTATTAGACTTCCTGCCATCTAGGGGATAGGGTGGGGGGAAGGAGGGAATAATTTGTAACAGAAAGCTTTACAAGGGTAAATGATGAAAAATTGCTCATGCATGTGTTTTGCATATAAAAAGCTTTAATTTAAAAAAGACTTTGAAGGAGAAGATAAGGAAGGAAACAAGGAATGATGGAAGGAAAGAACAAAGGGAAAGAAAGGAGAAAGGGAGGAAAACAGAAAGAAGGATGGAGGGAAGGAGGAAACAAGGAAGGAACAAAGGGATGAAAGAAGGAGAAAATAAGGGAGGAAAGAGGGAGAAAAGAATAAAAAAGGAAAGGATGAAGGGAGGAAGAAAAAGGTAGGAGAAAAAGAAGTGAGAAAGGAAGGAAAAATAGAAGGAAGGAAGAAAAAGAGGGAGGATGGAAAGAAGGAATAAATGAAAGAAAAGTGGAATGGAAGAAAGAAAGAAAGAAAAGAATGAAGGAAAAAAGAAAGAAAGAAAGAAAGAAAAGAATGAAGGAAAAAAGAGAAAGAAAGAAAGAAAGAAAGAAAGAAAGAAAGAAAGAAAGAAAGAAAGAAAGAAAGAAAGAAAGAAAGAAAGAAAAAAAGAAAGAAAAGAAAGAAAGGAAGGAAGGAAGAAAGGAAGAAAGAAAGAAAGGAAGAAAGAAGGAAGGAAGGAAGGAAGGAAGG